>KL276411.1:44377-70370 GCA_000699545.1 Podiceps cristatus | reverse complement strand
TTCTATGATTCTATGATTCTATGATATCTTATTTTTAAATAGGCCCAATTTATATTTGGCTCCCTAAATCATTCATTTAAAATCACATCTATGTTCCTATCCATTTGAGACAAGTAGATAAGGATTTAGATGCCTTTTTCTGACTTTGGTGACAAAACTTTTTATAGTTAAGTGCTCAGGTTTAAAGAGTGTCTTACAGTTAAGTATGAGAAAATAAATTACAAAAAAGTTGACAAACACATCAATTTAAGCCTTTGTATGGGAAATTCAGAAAAGAAGATCATGTTTCTGAAACAAAGGAAAACCTGCACTTCTAAGGAAATAGGAATAAGTAAAAGGAAGGAACCACCTCTAATTAGGCAGCTATTGCAGCTGTTTGGGAAAACCACGCGGCATTTATTAGCCAGCATGCATTAGAGACTTGACACTGATTTTATTTAACATGGTTCTTTCCATATCTTTTCTCCCACATTACTACTAATAGATTCTTTCACAACTAAGATGGTTAGTTTCGAAAAGGATGAAAGTGGGGGAAAAAACCCAAACTATATCACTTTTGGTTTTTCCTGTGTATCTTATAAGTAACAATGATATCTTCAGTTTAAAGTCTGTTACCTCTGACTGTTAGCAGACATACTTACCTCATGTGTTAGCTGTTCAATACTTAAAGCACGTATGCCCAGGGCTGTGACACTCTCAGGTCATACATCCTCAGCACAATAAGCAAAACATTGGCCTAGCAAAGTCAATCAATTTTAATGTAACTAATAGGACTAAATACACTGAAAACCATACTGAAAATAAATCTCTGTTACCTCTGACTGTTAGCAGACATACTTACCTCATGTGTTAGCTGTTCAATACTTAAAGCACGTATGCCCAGGGCTGTGACACTCTCAGGTCATACATCCTCAGCACAATAAGCAAAACATTGGCCTAGCAAAGTCAATCAATTTTAATGTAACTAATAGGACTAAATACACTGAAAACCATACTGAAAATAAATCCGCAGGTCTGTGAACTAGCTTAAAGCTCTCCCGAGAGCTAACCTGGTACCCACTACTATGTGGAGGTTTCAGACGCTTGCTACACAGGACAGATATGATAGCTGCAGGGCTTCAGATGCACTGCTCAGTTGTAACTATATAGAACATTACGTGACTCCTTGTATTCAGCCAAGAATGGAGTCTGCAATTAAGATATATGTCACACCTACTCGCCACAGAAATGAGATCTAGGGAAATAAATTAAATCTGGAATGATAATAAGCTCACATTCTTGTTCAGTGCCTTGAAAGAATGAGTAGTCCTCAGGACTAGGAAGAGCCCAAAGCACCTAGTATAATAAATCTTACTCCTCTGCAGTAAGAATGCCAAATGATCTCACTAGTTTATGCTTCACCCTATTCCAAGGTCACCGGAGTCCTGTCAGCAAAAACAAGCTACAGATTGTTGTCACAATCATAAAGCGAGCTCAGCAAAAAAGTACTCTGCCACACTGTACTCGTACCAACCCTTGAACTGTCTTCCAGAGTCATCTATGCAATGTCATCTACAGCATCCCATATCGCAGTGCGGAGCAGAAGGTGAGAAACAATACAACAGTTTGAAACATCTTAATTCCTATGCTTCCCTAAAAAAACAAGGAATCTGAGGGTATGTCACTATGGAATGAACAGTTCTAAAGGTGAGATTTCCAGAGTATCTAGATATTTTGGTATCTAAATATGCAAATAATCACCTGGAAGGATTATCAGATGTGTCTAGAGCTTAATCTACTTTTGAAAATCTAGGCCTAGCTTCTTTTCCTACTGAGATCTAGAGGAGTTTGTAGTGGGATGCTAACTTGCTTCATGATGTGGTTTTAAAATATCCTGTGCTTTCTAAGGTAGACCATTCTAGGTAGATAGTGAGATGCTGGCATAATTTTACTACTTTGAAGTGAAAATTTTTAACTGCCTTGTTTTCAAAACCACACAAGTTCCTTACTAACCCATTTTTCACATGTTTTATTTTCAGTTTCTTTCTTTTAGTTTACTCTATAGGCCAGATAGAGCATTGAAGAAGAGGTAAAGAAGCAATCTTTATCAGGTCCCTTCATGACAAAGCTTACAACAGTGTCACCATGACAATATAAATTAATCATCACCAAAGTCTAGTCATACAACCCATAAGAAACTTTATTTATACTTTAATCCTACATTCTTTTTCAGCTAGAAAGAGCAGTTGAAAATATAGTGTGAAAAATCAGTTGACAGTAGCTGAATGAAAGGAAATGAATGATGTGACCTAAAAAAAAAATCTTTTCTATCTCTAGTTTCCATCATATAGGAGTTTTCAAGCATAGTTAGGAAGGTGCTCGCTTCAGTGCCCAACTGCAGCTCAACTTTTCTGTAGTGCTACAATTTGGAAGCATATTTTAGATTACAGAAATGATTATTGGCAGACAATGAAACATACAGTTTAGAACCAAACAGTAGAAATGAAGAGAGTTAATGTGTCAAGCACTACTTTGGACTGCCTGTTGTATATGCTCTTGCTGAGATGACTTCAACAAAATAACTTCTCTCCAGAAACATAACTCCAAATACAATTCATTAATCTCAAAATATCAACAAGGACTTATTCAGTCATCCCTAGTTGAAATCTTTGTGTTCCTCTAAGATTTACAACACAAACAATGAGTTCCTGCCACCAGATATTTGGCATTCTACTTGAATGTCAGCTGAAGATGTGAGAAGTTGTCTGCTGGTGCATGTCCCTTAGGTTTATTAATTTCAGACAAAACCTGTAGGCTTGTCCAGGGTATTCTTTATCCCTTGTTAGAGAAAAAAAATAGCACTTGTCCTTAACTAGTTAGATACAGAAATTTCATTGTGAGGATACAGAAGAGAAGTTGATTGCATTCAACTTTCAAACTCAAATACTTTACATAAACTTTGTATTATCATTAATTTAGATGCTTAGTACACAGTTTAGAAATACAAATCCATCTTCAACACTCAGAACAACATTATCTGTGGTGACATCAGTTACTTGTGACTTGTAATTTTCAATATGATTTAATGTAAATTTACCTCTTTCTAGACATTGTAAGATTTCATATCAAGTACAGCAGAAACTGATTCCAAACTGGTTAATGGAAATGAAACGCAAGTGCTATAATCATCACATGGTTTCTTACCACGTTTATCTGAAAATCATAACAAAGATCATCTTTTTATATGCATTTTGAAGGTGAATTAGGAAACTAACTATTCCTATATCTACATCTTCAATATCATAGTTTGAACTCAAAGACATGAAGAAACTTGCTTTGAGAAAATACTTTGCTGAAGTCTGTCTTCTTTCATCCAAATGATCCTTATCCTACGTAGAATTAATAAATCTATGAAAGGCAACTCTTATCTCTTTGGTAATAATTTCCCTGCGATATACTCTTCATAATAAGAAAAAATTACATATGGTACAGCAGATGAAAGTAAAAGTCTACAGATTAGATTTACAATATATTACAAATGCCTTTCTGTGTGTCAGGATACTTTTTATTGAAAAGGTTTCCATGACTTCCATTGTGCTGATGAAGTATATTTTTTTTAATGATAAATGGAAAACTTTTAGGGAACTATATGCAATGTCATGTCTCTATCCATTGCCAAAGGACATAACCCCCTTCTTACTGTTTAAAATGAGTCAATTAAAAACCCTATTGTATTAAATGATTCAACTAAGTTAACTCATCTATCCTTTTTCATGTACATCCCAAATACAGCCATTAACAGTTACTAGTTGCAACATAATTGCAATAGACTTCCGATTTCCCAAAGCAGTTATGGTAGGATTTGTGTTGTTCTCTATGATTTCTCAAAGGGGTGAAGAGAAGGATGGGTTACAGATACGAAAAAAACACGGGTACCTGATCCAGTTTCCAGTGGAACTCCGCAGGACGAAAGGTGTCAGCCTGATCAAAGTCTTTGCGCAACAGAAATACCAATCGGCAGTTGTGCACGTACAGGGCATAGTGATGTCGGTTCATCTCTGAAAGGAGGGACCAATAAGATCAGTGATCTGAGCTACTATCAACACTTTTGTTTAGGTGACTGTGTTTGAAAGCAATACCTAAAAGACAAAAGCCAACCAAGTAAAAACACCCCAAAAGCATTGACGTTTCTCAGTATCATGGATCACTGTGGTTCTCAGGAAAGCCACAAATGGTAAGCATATTCCAGAACTATGCCATATTAGTCTTGTTTATGGAAGTGTTATGTCCAAACTAATAAATAAAATACAAATCAATACTTAATCTAACTAGTTTCAATGAAGAATTGTAACTGCTTCTCCCAATCTAAATAATAACAAAATTAAACCTATTTTAATTATTTTATCAGCCAATTCCTCTAAATTCCTAGATACATTCACAGAGATTATCCAAGAAGAGAACCAGCCCCCTCAATAAGCTATCAAGTCAGCAACACTTACAGTGGCACCATCCCAGCTTAGTAATTCTTTTTCAGACCAAATTAACTGAGGAGAGATGGTAACACTCTACTAACTTTTGTTATGCCCTCTGACAAACATTTATTCAATACGCAGACTCACCTGTCTTGTCAGAGTTGCAGAGTATAGTCTCTTTCTCTGCCCTTAATCCTGGACTAGGTCCGTGTTTCATCCACAGAGTGATGGTGAATTGATCAGTTAAATTCTTGGGGACTATTCCATCAGGGATTTTGGCTCCTTGCTTCCCGTCAAATTTAAAAATGATGTCATTGTTATCCATGAGAAGCCCAGCTGTCCAGTTAGTTGTTACACTGGGTGACGGTAACAGGTCAATGGCTCCTGAGGAAGCTCCTGCAAATTATATATAATGAACACGATGAGAGACTAATGAAAAAGCTGTGAAGATTAATTTAATCTAGGCCAGGGCTCTGATTCATACTCTTGAGATTATTTTTACTATCCAAATGTTCCTACTAGCTTCACTGTCAAATCACATAAACATTATACAATACCAACCATAGTAAACCAGTAAGAATTCTCTAGATTAAACGTATCACACAGAATAACATAAAATATTTTAAAATTCTCTCTCTTGAAACTTCTCATTATTTTCTAAAATTCATTAATGACATTTCTTCAGTTACTTCAAGTACTGCTAAGACTAAACTGATAGACTAAAACCAAGTTTTGTACATCCAACTGGGAAGCTTTACATGTTCCCTTTCTGACAGCACAGAGTTGAGGATGATGTGTTGCAAAATACAGTGGGGACAAGCCTCCTAATGTCCAGTAGATAGCCATGGATAACCACAGTAATGTTGGTATGAATCTCAGTGCATATAGAATATTCACCCTAAAACAGATAATACCACTTTAATGCTGGCTTCTGTCTGATACATGATAGCTGTAACTCCATGTGTTCTTGTCTAATGATTGATCTAAGACTTTTAAATGGTACTAACAATTCAGAATAGCAATCCTCCCCACACCAAAAGTAAGTCATTAGCAAAGTGGTCCCCAGCTACACAGTATTTGTTTGTCAGAATTCATTGGGGAAAAAAACAAAACAGAAAACAAAGAAACAAAAAACCAACCAAAAAAAACTGACAAAGAGAAATGGAAAACACTGTCGTGCCAAGATCTGATAAAATACCACAATTCTTCAGTGCTCTGTGTTTTCCTACAGCTTAACAATTCTTAGGCTCATTTAGATACACGTAATGAGCTACCCAGAGCATTTACTTAGCTGGTGAAAGATAGCATTTAGCAGAAAGCATGCTTGCCAGAGTAAAAAGCACAAAAAGTCTTTGTATTCTCGTTGATGCTTTGTCAAGTAAGAATATGGTGAACAAACCACAACTGAATAAAAAATCCCAAACTAATAATATATCCCACCCTCCTTCAGTTTCCAAGCAGAGAAAAAAGATCCCAGCCCTCTACAGGAGTGCAGAATTTTAAGCCAAGAATGTGTGGAATTATAATGTGTGGATTTTTTAAAAAAACTATAATAGTAATGATATGAAAAAAATCATGTCATTCAGTAATGGAATTTCTTAGACAATTCTCCAAAATTTATTACTGTAAAATGAGGTTATTTTGAAGTGATGGTCATATCAAAGCTAACACCTACATGTTTAGAATTTGAGCACAGAGACAAAATGTCTTTATTTTATAAATTCTGGATAATACACCACACTGCATTGCTTAATACACAGATGTTATCAACAGGAATACATCAAACTCAATTTGTCCAGATGGCACAATTTGTGATAGACTTTGTTTTGTTTTGGATGGTTGGTTGGTTGTTTCTTGTTCTAATTCAAGCCACTAAACAATAAAATTACTTGCACAAGACACAAGTGAAACCATAATTTTCATCAATCAATTTCCTTTTGTGTTAATTTTATCGTCATTTTTTAAACTAACAGAAGGAATAGAAATTGCTTACACCCTAGTGTATATCAAAGGAAATATGCTTTTAAATCGGCACATGCTTATATTAGTTAAATCATGGTCTCAAAGAAGCAGCTTCATCCCTCACTCTGGCCATAAAAAAAATGGAAAGATTTTTTTTTTTTTTTCCAGTAGAATGAATCTGTGGGAAAAGTCCAAAATGGAAGTCTCTCATCTTAATTGTTAAACTCTGATTCAGCAAGGTGCTTAAGTAAACCACCTTATTTTCCCAACTTAAGGTCAGACTTGTGCAAGAGCATTTGAGTAATCAATACCAAGCTCAACAGGTTCTACTTTATCTGCCCATCTTTATATGGAGATTTATGGGTTACTTCGGAGCCTCATCCTGTTAGCATGTGTTAATCCTGCCCTGAGAACAACTATTGGATTATGTACTTCAGAGATTTAGCTGGAAGAAATCATACTATTTTGATCCAAATAAATCCAACCAGCATCTCAAGCTGCTCAGCCATGTACATACACAGACCCGGAGCGATTCAAACAGGATGTATCTGGAGGTGTTCCCAGAAGAGTCTTCTCATGCTACTGGATCAGTGCCCTTCCGAAATGTTGGGGCTGATGTCCTTTTCCTTCTAAAATGCTCCCAGCAGGAGCCACTGCATTAAGCACAGTTTGGACAGAGACCCCCAAGGTCCCCCTTGCATATTAAAGTGCTAATTTTCACAAGCACCTTACAGTTGGCTGCCCCTCCTCTCCCCGCCCATCACGTTCCTACTGCAAACTTTGTGCCAGGTTAAGCAGATACTGATACTGCCTACTAAATTGGACCAGCCTGTTGGCTTAGCTGGAAGCTAACCTACCAAATAAAATCAAGCCCAAATTACTTTTCAATGAGATTAACAACTGTCTTTGAGACTCCTGCAAAGCTACACAACCCAGGATACAGGAGAGAGGGCAGGATCTACCCTCTTAGCTGAAGCATGGCATTGAATCTGATACTCAGTGTTCCCATATTTCAGTCTCTCGTCTGCCATATGTAAGAATTACCAATTCCATTATTTTCTACCCACATTTAAAGGGAAAGAAGACGGCACCATAGTAATTTTTCCACCATATCCTAGGCCCCTTAACTGATTATTTTTCTAGTGAGAATTATTCTGGATATGTTTTTGTAGTCCAAATTGTGTCTGTTATACATTATTTTTTATTATTGTCAGATGACAAGGTGAAAAAATGCTTACTAAAATGCTTTGAAGCACAACACTAATAACTCCTTGACTTTAAAATGACTCAAGTGTAATTTAATCATTTACACTGCCAGCCTTGACCGTCAAAGTAAGTACAAATCACTAGGTTATTGAAAGGCAGACTTAAACCATCAGTCATATAAAAATGAATTTTAATGCACTGTCCTTAGCATGTGAATTCTTTAGATTTCCAACAGATAAATGAAGAAATGAGCACAGGATTTATAAACTGGGTCCTTAATTATAGAGAGAGAATCTTGCATTTTATATGGTACAGATGAGTATTTGTCTGTGGTTGCTCAGTTCTGTGCTCTCTGCAATCACATGGTGCTTTACTGGTAGAAAAAATATCAAGGTTTTCTTCCTGTTCAAAGAATTTATTCATCCAAGCATTAGATACAATAAGGCCATTTCTGTGAGAAAACTGATTCCCAGAAATAATTTAACCTACTTTCATAAGAGTTCTCTCTACATTAAGGATGGTAATAAATACTAAATGCCAAAGTGTAAGCTATTCCAAATGCAATTATGATGTAAAGTTCATTTTCATTTAGGACCTTTTTATCAAAGTCCTATTACAAGTTTCTACCTTACCTGTTCTCTATGAAGATAGAACCTTGGACAAAAAAAAATTTTTAAGGAGTGAGAACTTTTCCCCCATTCACATATACTTTTTGCATTCTATCTGTTTTATCGAGTGCTTTACATGCTGTTCATTCACAGACACGCAGAGAAAAAACTAAGAGTTCAGCAGTAACGTCAGCCATTACATCTGTCAACCCGTTCAAAGGCTGCCTGCCACTACTACAATGGCATTGACAGACGTGCTGAAATATTTTTGATCATTCTGCTTTTCACCATCTAAGGCCTAACATGCTGCAGACAACAAATTAAGATTGGACAGGTATTGGGAAACATCCAGTTTATTCAGGAGAAAAAGAGAAAGATTTGAAATTCTCTTTTCTACTGCTTAAGTGTCAGCAGGTAAGGTAGTCAAGCCACACTGCAAACTGAACACAACCTGCCTCAACTAAGGAATTTTACACCAGCAGAAGGTGCCTACTTTCAGTCCTACACTTAAAATGATAATATTGTCAGATATATTTGCTATTAGTGTTTTATGTCAACATAATAATTTGATGGTTTAGATCCTGTATGCACCGATCTGCTCTGAATGACTGCCATTTGTAATTCAGGTCTGTAACATGCTCTTTTTGCTGCCAATATAGGTTCTTAGAGGTGACAAAAGTACTTCACTTTAGCTATAATGTATTTATTTTTATTAAAATGCTAGTATTTTATGAAATCAAGCCCCCACTAGGTCACATAGACTTGGCTAACCTCTCAGTTTTAATGTCATTAACATTATGAAGATGCCAATAGGTTTGCTGCTTTTCTAGGATCACAGTTGGTTAGATAAAGATACAGGATTAAAATTATGATTGTTTCTGTAATCTTAATATAGCAATTTTCAGGTTGGAAAAATTCAGATTTTATGAGAATACTACTAATCCCACTCATCTTTACCTCACTTTCCCAATCTCCACAGGTAAATGGTAATCATAACTGCAAACTATTTTTCCCTGGAAACTGCCTCTCCATTTTTAATAACAGTGAAAATTTTCATTTACAAAATTATTTCTTAAAGGTCAGTGTATTGATCTTAACATATCTGCAACACCGTTGTGTGCTTATCAAAGCAAATGTAAGACATACAGCAGAGCACCACAAAGTAAAATCCATGCATTTAAATAGGAATTAAAAAAAAAAAAATAAATGTGCATTTGCTACTGTAGCTCAGACAGATGCCAGGTACAGAGACGTTTTGGAGATGAGAATCAATGTTCCACACCATCAGGGCTTCAGATGAGGACTCTAAGAAGACAGGATTTTAGATGAGGAGGAGAGACAGCAGATCTCAAAAGGAAAAAAATGGCTTAATGTTGCCATTGCTTTGCCATACACAATCTTGAAGCCACGAAAATACAGCAGTGTCCTCAAGTATTTAATCTAACTTTCAAAATTAATTTGTATCTTTTAGACCAAGTTATCAAAAAGCAGGAAAAGGGAAGAAAATAATTAGGAAACCTTTCTCCACTAGGATACCTCTTCTGTGAAATTCATGTTTCTTAAACATTTTTGCTCAAATAATTGCCTCAAATGTTCCTCTACTTTTTGTTTGTTTTTACTCTGGAACAGTACTTAGCAGCAGAACAGTAAGCTAAGTCAGGAAGACTGAAACACCAGATGGAGATTCAATTCTCATCAAATCCTATGGTCTCTCTATGATGGCAAATGTATATGTGAAATCTCACCAGACTGTCACAACAGTATGAGTGGCAGAGGGAAGAAAGAGTGAGAATGAGGTGGAATGAGGAAACAGATAAAATAGAGAAGGGAAGAGGACCAGGAGAAAAAAAAAAAAAAAAAAAAAAAGTAGTAAAGCAGGAAGAAGTCATGAAAAAGCGTTAAAACAAATAGAAAAGAAGAACGGAGCACCAGTCATATATCACCATTCCATTTTTATTGCTACAATCCAAAATGAACCAGCCAAGCAAAACCCACATATCGCATGCTTACAGGTCACAACGAACAGGTGCTTTATCTGGAAAAATATTATTATATCTACTGAAAGCCTTATCCATACCACATAATTTCTGCAGAGATTTTTCTGAGTACGTTTCACGATCACAACCCTTTCCAATGTAATTGGTCTGTAATTCAATGGTGGTATGTATTGAGGAAACCGGTCCATCACATGTTTCTAGATGAATGCTGGGAAACAAAGGTATGCTGCCAGAACCAGGCTTGTATTCAATCCGTTTGTTCCAGTCTGGAAAAAAACAACAAAAAGATCCAAGAGTGATTACAAAAGGGAAGGGAGTTATACAATTTTAAATGACATATTGTTCTCAAAGATCACTCTCTAAGACAAAAATGAACTTGGCATCAATAAGTTACTGTCCTAAAAAAAATGTGTTTTGCCCCTTCTTGTAAAAGAGTGTCAGGATCAATTAAGTAACAGTACGGCTGCTAGAGTCACAGAAGCACGGGGTACGTACATATCCTCACACCAAGTGCTAATTGGCGTCAGCCTGGATGTCCAACGCCCATGTCCCTGGGACAGACTGCTCTACTGGGATGAAACTGTCGGCCACACTGAGTTTGGTCAGATTTCAGTTTTGTAATGCAGAACAAATATCACCACAATCCAGGCTATATACATCATTCTCACTGGACCGTGACCAAAAGCTAATATAACACATCTGTGGTGCCACTTCTTGTCTTTAAATGTCCTACTAATTTTGCGACATATTAATGACAGAAGGTTACAGCTGAAAGGACTACTCACGCTTTCAGCCAGATCTGACGAATCTGTGGTTTTGCTTATGCAGATGTCTCATAGCTCACAGCATTTAAACTATCACCTGCCTTAGGCAGCCACCTGGACATGCCATACAAACCACTATGCTTCTCAACTGAAGCATTTAATTTTTAAATCCAATTAATTACAGTGTTTGCAGTCTGCTTCAGAGAAAACCCAAACAAGCAGCATTAATTAAAAACATGTATTTCAGCTATCTTTCCAGTTCATATTTTCATAGAATCACAGAATGGTTTGGGTTTGAAGGGACCTTCACGATCACCTAGTTCCAACTTCCCCTGCCATGGGCAGGCCTCCCACTAGACGAGGCTCCTCAAAGCCCCGTCCAGCCTGGCCTTGATCACTGCCAGGGATGGGGCACCCACAGCTTCTCTGGGCAGCCTGTGCCAGGGCCTCACCACCCTCATTGGGAAGAATTTTGTCCTTCTATCTAATCTAAATCTGCCCTCTTTCAATTTAAAGCCATCACTACAAACCTCAGTAAAAGGTTTATCTCTAATTTTCTTATAAGCCCACTTTAACTGTTGAAAGGCCATGGTTAAGGTTTCTCCAGCACCCTCTCTTCTCTAGGCTGAACACCACCAACACTCTCAGCGGGTCCTCATAGGAGCGGTGCTCCAGGCCTTTGCACATTTTTGTGGCCCTCCACTGGACCTGTTCCAGCAGGGTTGTATCTTCCTCATACATTTTAGCTAACTCCAGCCAAGTTACCACACAACATAAATAAGAATGCCACATTAATACAGAGATCCTTATAGTTAACTACTTTGACGTCACAAAACTATTCAACTCTGCTACCTAATGTATACATCTGTATATCTGTATAATTTGTCAAAAGAAATACTCTTGCTTACACAGCCGAAGCTTCATTTATTTTTTTTTTTTTTTTTTTTTGTCTGAGGTAAAAGAGGACTCCACAAATGGAAAAATTCTATGTCCTGGCAGTCAATGAAATCTCTTAAAGCAAATGGACAGAGATATTCTTTGTAATGGACAGAGATATTCTTTCAGTAGAAGGAAAAGTAATAAAACAGACCTAATTTGCAGAAAGCCTGAAAAAAGATGCTCTCTCCCACTATCTTTAAATGCGATTAAAATTACAATAAAATCTGAAGCAAACATTTTGAAACGTAGAGCAATCATTAGTCCAGACAAAGGAGATGATAGGATGCTGCAGTCACTGGCCTGCTTTTCAAAATTCTGATTTTCTTTATGACATTTAATACAAATGGTAATCATGTAGCATTTTGTTCTCAAGAGGAAGCTGATACTTCATAAAACATTCTGAAAGTATGTTTAATATCTATTTTTACTAAAATCTTTAAGACCTGTACATCAGTGACTAAATGACAACTACAACTGCTTTATTGCATGTGCACACATCAGCTGAATTGCTATTTTAGTAGTAATTTTCAGGTAATAATATTCAGCCCATTCATTCCATATTTGGTTAGATCTGATCTGCAGTATTTCATAATTTGTCTGCAATTTTCAACTTAAACAGTTCCCTTAGAATTTCAAGTATCATATAAGGTATCAGATCAAGTATCATATAATCATCATTACAATAACAGCTTTCTGTTCCCTATCCGTTCCAGAAACTCAAGGTTAATATTTTTCCAATCAAACAAGAGCAGCAAATTCCTTCAGATACTTAAGGTAAAAATAAAATAATTTGCTGTTTTGTATACATGCTAGTTATATATGAATTATTGATCTTTATAGTCTCTTATTCACCCGTCAAAACATTATGTTTCTCTACCCAAAAGGACAGATAAAGAGAATCTGATATGTATCTGAAACATTTCTATCTCAGCAGCTTTCAGGTTTCAGCCACATTTTCATTTCTCAGCTATATCACATTAACTGGCACTCAAGCAAAATATTCATTAGTGTATGTGAGATGTGACCGAAACATTAACTGTAACATATCTGCAACTGCACATTCACCTCCAATTATCGGAAGAATGTCTTACAAAAGACAGTCTATAAAATACCACTACTCACAAGGAAGAAAAATGGAAGACCTCTGTTTCTGCTGCATGAATTTTCCTTGGATTAGAAGAGGTGTTTCATTTCACAGCATTACCTTTCAACTTGATAAAAATGGTAATTCCTACTTAGAGATCATAACCCTTAAATGTTCTAAATCACCCACGTTTATCTCCACTCTAAATTGTAAAACATCATCTAGATTTGAACTAGTGTCTTTGTACCTTGGACCCCTGCAGCATCATTGACAATCCTCATCCTAAATCCAACTAGCAGTTCTTTCACTGACTCAGTTCAGATTTAAGAAGTCTGCCAAGGATTCCCTCTCCATGCAGAAGGTATTCCCAGGAAGGCACAAGGCAATGCTGGAGTATGATACAATCCTGCGAGAGCAGGACAGTCCTTAAAGGTAGTAATAGCTCTGATAAAAATCAACAGGATTATTTATGTAGTATGTGCCCCCACAGCATTTCAGCATCCCAGAGGTGTTGAAGCTGAAGCCAGCACCCTCTGTATCTCATCACCAGTAAAGTTAGTAATGTTGGAAAGTTCGTGGAGTTAGAAGAAGCAATAAGAAGTGGTGGTAGTGTAAAGAGTTTATTGTGAGAAAAACCCAAGTCTTTAATTTAATTTTGAATGTGGTGAAGATAGTTACATTTCTTTCTCCCAGAATGATGTCCTCTATGGGACACATTCAAAAGATCAGCACCTTCCCTTCAGGAATGCAGTGGCATTTCTTTGATTCCTCTAGAGCTGCTTCAGAGGAGGAGTCTTACATAACCCAAGTCTACACAAACTTCTGAACTTCAGATATGTAAAACCTGTAGCTTAAAATGTGACTCATGTCTAGGGTTATGCAAACAGTCAAAACATATGCAATCCCATCTGAGATGGTAGGTTGCACTAGATTAGCTAAACTCAACCAATACGGTTCGTCCTTTGCCATGAACTTGACATGAGACAACACCACATCACAGTGCAAACATAGGAAGGAAAGCACTGCCTCCCCAATAGCGGGGGATGACTGAATCCTATGGGAGAAGCTTTAATAACACCAGTCCTTTTTAGCCCTTTAGAAGACAGCCTCAGTTTGGATTTTTTTATCCAACAGGCTTTTGCTTGCCACTTGTGGTATAAAGCTCTTTCAGACAATAAAAGACAGCCCCAGCTGGATTACGCCCACAACATAACAACATTAGAGTGTAAATACCACAATGTCAAGTTTGTAGTTCAGATTTCATCAATTATAAAAAAACTATGTTGTGCTGGTTTTGGCTGGGATAGAGTTAATTTTCTTCACAGTAGCTGGTATGCATCTGTATTTTGGATTTGTGCTGAAAACAGTGGATGTTTTCATTATTGCTGAGCAGTGCTGACACAGAGTCAAGGCTTTTTCTGCCTCTCACCCCACCCCACCAGTGAGGAGGCTGGGAGTGCACAAGTAGTTGGGAGGGGACACAACCAGGACAGCTGACCCCAACTGACCGAAGGGATATTCCATACCATATGATGTCATGCTCAGCATGTAAAGCTGGGGGAAGGAGAAGGAAGGGGGGGACGTTCAGAGTGATGCCGTTTGTCTTCCCAAGTAACTGTTCTGCATGATGGTGCCCTACTTTCCTGGAGATGGCTGAGCACCTGCCTGCCCAGAGGAAGGAGGGAATGAATTCCTTGTTTGGCTTTGCTTGTGTGCGCAGCTTTTGCTTTACTTATTAAACTCTTTGTCTCAACCCACAAGTTTTCTCATTTTTACTCTTCTGGTCCTTCCCCATCCCACCAGAGGGGAGTGAGGAATTGGCTGTGTAGTGCTTAGTTGCGACTGGGGTTAAACTATGACATATGTAAACTTGGATCTCAGCCTCCAGGATCTTCAAACTATTCCAGGATCAAAATGAATCAAACTTCAGTGACAGTTTGAGCCTTCAAGAGTAAATCTCAATGCACTAAATAAACTTTCCTTTTAACAAAAGGATGATGTAAAGACTTTTCTTGATCTCTATACTTAGTTTTGTACATGGCTCTCTCTCCTTGTGATCCATGTACTATATTGTAATTCATTCTGATGCTTGATGAAACTAAGAATGTTTTGATCTGACTTTTCCTTGAAGAAGCTTGTCAGTCACATATGCAGAGGAGGTATGACCTGATTCATGTCCCCTCCCACATGTGTTTGGCTATGAACTTTGATTCCACCTCATCACATTACAAATGATGGCAAGGTAAATAAATATAAATGCAACACAACTCCTACTATGCCAGCGAAATGCAAAACTTCTCTCATATTGCACTAAAGATGTGCATCTTGGCAGCTACATGCAAGATAAAATTTACGTAGTGCTATTAGTAAGTCTCTGCAGCATCTCTGCATAATAGCTGGAACATAACATGCCTAAAGCAATGTAATTGGTAGATCTGTTTCCTCTACAGCAGCTTCACATTTGTCCTATCTACATAGGCTGGATACTTGGCTAATGGTTAAGGATACTTGGCTAATGGTTATTCTGTATTTGGGGGGTTTTGTTTTGTTTTTAAACATATATACTTAACAGCTTTGCTGAAGTACTTTTTTTATTAAACATTTTCCTCTCTATTAACTTGAAAATCCGAAACAATCTAGAATAAAAATATCACTATACACAAAGTATTTCAAACAAGATCAGAAAAGTCCCTGTACTTTTGCCAAAAGTACTCATTTTCGTGATTTATGAAACTCCCTCTATCTTAAAAGCAGCAGCCAAGCAGCTCTAGATGCTGACCGATGATATCTGGAAGAGCAGTGCACTGTCCTCATAAAACAACAATTTTCTTTCAATGGCATGAATTTACCAGAAAGCAAACGTGTTGCTGGAATATCATATGTTGCAGACACCTCAATAAACACCTGCTGTACAGTTAGGCAGTCTTAAATGTGAAATATCAATGGCCATAAGACATTTCCAAAAATGTACACACTTTAGTACTTGAACTCCTACTTTGAACTAAAGATAAAGGATTTTTTAGTGAAACAGATGAGGGTAACAGTTCCTGCACATTTTCTCTTGGGGAGAATTCTCTGGATATTTATAGACTTATAAATTATGCCAATCTACTGAAACAAAACAAAACACCACCTGAAAACCCCAACAACAAAACAAAAAACCCCAAACAAAACAACAACAAAAGAAACAAAACCACACAAACCCCTCACATTTCAAAAGATTTAATTTCCCATTTGGAAAAAAAACCCCAAAACCAAACCAAACAAAAAAAACCTCCACCTCACCCACCCCAACCAAAACAAAACCCCAAACCCACCAAAAAAACCCAAAACCCAAGACACACAAAGCAATCGCTTAATCTATTCTTCTCCCCCGTTTCCTGAGTAACCTTCCTCAAAACTTCCAAAAAATGAGAATTTTTACTTGCAGAAAAGAAAATCTCAGCCTTGCAACAGACCTCTTAAGAAATTCTGAATCCCATTCCTGACAGATTATAGGTGAGAAACATTGAGTTAACATTATTATTTTAATTTTAAAGTATATTATTAATGTTAAAATGGATCATCTGCTATGCCTTGTCATCTCAGAAGGAAAGTTAAAAAAAAAAAAGACTGGTAGTGCATGTATGCCTGGCCCTTTCTTAAATACCTCTGCTTCTGTGAATGTCCTGAAGTACTTAAAATGACCAGGTCTCTTCAGGTTGTCCAAGTTGTTTCCCATTTGTTAAACTGATCATTTGAATTTGGTAGGATGTCCCCTAGTTACCTGGCCCCAAATCAGCAAGTAAACATCAGCAGAATGCTACTTCCAAGATCCATCAATGTCACTGTGTGCTGCCCGGCATATAATTTTCTAAAAACAATTTCTAAGTTTTAAAGGGTCAAGCAGTCACCACTGACAGAAAAATATGCTTTTTCTCTTGGGAACCAAGAATGGAGCTTTACAACAGTTGCCTCAACTCCTCCTACTGCTAGCAGACATGTGTTGTGCTAGGGGAGTTGGGCAGAAATTATGCCAAAAATGAAACAAGGTTTAAGTAGCAGCTAGGATCATGCTTCTCGTGTCTTTTTTTAATAACATACACAAATACCTTAAATAACACACATAAATACCATTTAGGATTTTTTTTATTAAATATTTCTCTATTTTTAAATTAACGCATATATGTATATACTATACATATGTACTTACATATATATGAAGACATACATATACATACATATGTATGTACACATAAAATTTGACTGTTTTTAACCAACACTGCAAAATAATCTTTACAGTCGTGTTAATTTTTTTAAGGGAGAAAAGATCGTTTTGCATCCAGCACCACTAGTCATGTAATAAAATAATAATAAAAACACCAAACTAAGAAACATTTGTAGGTTTGACAGCTAATCTACAAGCTAGTAACATACAAATGACAGCACTGCTAAATCTCATGTCACATACAAATTTAAGCATGCTAAATATGATGAGGATTTGTTAAGGAAATGATAAGCAGAAAGCCTGACCCAATTAAAGCCTCTTCAAGGCAAAGAGGAGACTCCAACTAACTTCCAAAGCCCTGCTAAGGCAGCACAGTTTGTGAAGAGATTTGAATGCAGATCTCTTAAGCATAAAGAAACACCTACATTTACCTTTTCTTTGTGCAGTATGCTGATAGTTTAAAAAAACAACAAAAAAGAGACAGACAGAAATTTGGACTGCTGAAGG
The DNA here is from genome assembly GCA_000699545.1 of Podiceps cristatus. Lineage (NCBI taxonomy): Eukaryota > Metazoa > Chordata > Aves > Podicipediformes > Podicipedidae > Podiceps > Podiceps cristatus. The sequence goes on along the minus strand of KL276411.1, from coordinate 52,645 downwards.
ATAGTGGTGAAGTCTACTGTTGCAGGAGTTAGTGAACCATAATGGAATAGCAGTTGTGCCTGAACCAATGACACTGAATTGAGTGATAAAACCCCAAGCCCTAATGGTGCCTAATTATGCAAAATAAACATATAAGAATCTAAAAAATGGGAAACAGCACCACAGGTTAAACTATTATTTGTTGTGAGGTTGCATTTGAATAGTAATAGGTATTTACTGCAGCAAACCAGGTGTCGAGCCCCAAGTGCACTAATAAATCCTAATGGGCCTCCATAAGCCACCCCCAGGGCCTCCACTCGCATCCATGGACCTGGGGTGCTGGTCTCCAGCTCATCCACAGCTCTGGCCATGGGGTCCCTTTATCTGGAAGTCAACCGATGGACTGGCTTAACAGTCTGGCCTCATCACTATGGACCTGCCCAGTGACCCGATCCTCTCCCCTCTGGATCAACTTCATGGGACCTGCCTCTTCACCATGAACATGCCTGAAGATCTGGTCTCTTGGATGAACCTGGGCCCCATCTCTGGGTTTGCCCTGCTCACCTCAGTTGGGTGAGGGGTTGGCCCTGAGCGATGAAGGCCCTGCTAGCTCTGTTACTACAATCGGCTCCTGGCTTGCCTCCTCCTTCAGGGAGTAGCCCTGCTCTTGTGCTGCTCCTTGACACCAGGTTTAGATGTGGTTAGAGACTTCTAATGTTTTCTGAAGGACAAAGTACCACAAAAAGATGTCATTATGGGTAGAGGCATCTTCCTAGTTATCCTGGAGAACAAGGGCTATGGCTAATGTTTGGATCCTGGTATTCCAAGGGTTTTGTCTACTGAGGCATATGCAAAGAGCTTCCCAAATTCCAAAAGACAGACTCTAAAACACTACATGGACTAATTACTGAAGTCAATTTAATTGAGGATGTCAAAACATCTGTGGAAAGTCTGCAATTTTTAAGCCCATGGTGCAAGAATATGTGGAAGTTTTTTACACTCGGGGAAAAAAAGAAAAATCATAGGGAAAAGCTTCAAACCTAACTGTGTATCCTGTAGTGCTTTAACTTTTGAGCAGAGGAAACATTAATGAGACCAGCAGCTGTCAGCTACATTTCAGAGGTAAACAATTTCTCAATGAGATTATAATTGCCCCAGTGAAGCTCATGGAGATCTTGCAGTGAAAATTAAAAAAAAAAAAAAAAAGGAACACTTTTTTCTATAGTTGTAAATGCAGAAAGGTGAACAGAGGAGTGAACTTCCACAGAGGTATATGGAAGTAAGAATCTAGTTAAACAGGTCTAAAATGAATGCTTTCTTGCATAAGTTAAGGTGGAAAACTCAGTATTTCAATTGTAACATACAGAGAGCTGCCTAAAGAAAGGGCAATAATGGGTTACTCTGAAAATGTAAAGCTCATGGTACACAGGGAAGTTACTAGTAAAGATCCCTGTGCATCTGCCTTGAGATTATTTGATATTTCCATTAATGGTCTTGGCACAAAACCAGGACTGTGTTAATTACTTCTGCTAGTGACAACACTAGAAGGCAATTCTACATCGGAAGTCAATATAGAAAGAGGATATCCCAAGAACAGAATTAGATGACCTTGAGAACTGGTGTTAAAGAAATATTGCTTTGTAGTACTAATACGAAGTGCCAGCTTGTGTTCAGGAGCTTCAGCAAACTGGTGAGTCATCACTGAAAAATGACACATGGAAAAAGAGGCTACTCCATTAAGTCAGTAACAGCATGTCCGTGAGCCACCAGTCTGATATAGCCAGGCAAAAGAAAGGTAGTCTTGGAATATTTAAAGCACTGTGTTTCCGCTAAGAGGCTATGGTAAAAAGAAATATATGAAAACACCTTATCTGGAGTGTTCAGGAAAGTTGTATTTAGCTGTAATGCATACACAGAATTTGCTGAGGAAAGGAGAGTGTATCTTAAAAATTAGATTGGAACAGGTATGACTGCTTTCCCTAAATACGTCTGGTAGTCAAACAACAGAAAAATAATGCTGATACAAGTATATAAATAACTAGAAACTTATGTAAACTTTGAGCTCAAAAATCAAAAGTACTCAGAAACTCAATTAATTTTGAAATGTCTGAAATGGATATTTAAAGAGTAGGTATTCTACTAAAATGGTGCCATTCAAGTTAATAGCTGAACATAAGCATTTTGTAATGATTATCTTGTTTTTAAGGATATATGGCTAATGCATACGCAGCAGCTCCAAGACTAGACAGGCATAAAGGCTCCCTGCTTTGCAATAAATTTCATTTTTAAAACTATGGGTAAATACCTCATAGGTAAGACAACACAAGCATTGCATTTTAAACTGCTAGGTATATGCACAGGAAGAATAGAATTTGATTTATATTTATCACAGAAAATATTTTGGCTTTTAAAATCATTCCTGAAGACTACGAGTATTATTTTCATAAGCAAGGTTTCTGTACTTGACCACCCTCCTCCAAATACCCAATTGCTTTAGTAATCATACTGCTCCTTGTAAAAAGCACTGACAGCTCAAAAACCAATAGAGTTTTGGTTTTCCTCTGTAATTGGATTTTACTACAAAAACCCACATGAATACCATTCTAAAATCAGTCACATCTACTGCAAGTAGCATCTATGAAGTATGTAGACTCAGAAGTGATCTAAGATCACTCTGCTACTAAAGGAGAAGGTCCTGCCCTTCTCTGAACAAAAGATAGATTTGGAAAAGTGATCTGATCTGACCTGTACGTGGCCTCTGAATGACTACTCAACATTAAAGGGGTTGCAAGAATGTGCCTTTTTGTGGTAGCAAAGCCCTAAGTCACCTTAGTGACCCTACATACCTTTAAGAAGCAGCAACAAGCAATATCTTTGATACATTCAATACTCTTATTAAATATTTTTATAGTCTATTAAGTAAACAGAGAAGCTTTTATTTCAAAAATATTTTTAAGCAAACACTAAGTGGAAAGCCATTGAATTTTTAAGAAATATTTTAAGATGAATTTTTAAGGAACTTCTACTTCACATTGTTACCTCAGGTAATTAAGTTAAGTGTGTTCATAGGACTTGAAGGTAAGTGTAGGAAAGCTTTTCAGATTAGTAGAACACTTCAGGCTGGATAATGTTTTCTAATCAGAGTCCTAATTTTCTCTTGAATTGGAGGTTTGTGAGCATTACTTATGCAAGAGCCATATTAAATTTGGCAGAAAAAAAAATTAAGTCCTCTTTAGTCAGAGGAGACAATGTGACTTTTAATTTTTGGACTGTTGTCTTTGCTACAAACTTACATTCCCAAGAAACTCCTTCAGCCTTCCCTGTTCCTTTCAGAAAAGGCAGAATCCCCTGATACTTTATTGGGGTATTCAGCTGATTGGTTTAAAGAAGCTTTTTGGTTTATGCCTTAATAAATGTTTCCTGTCTGAAATGAATTGCATTTTAAGGAATAACCTGACTTTTTGTTTAATTGTCAATAGCTGAGCAGATCTCTAGCACTAGTCTCAAAACATATTTTAAGGTTTTGGGGGCATGATTCTGCTCTTCAGTTTTCGAGGCTAAACTTCTATTTATTTTCTCCCCATGTAGTACACCATTCACCAGAGAGCTTGGTAAAGGAATAATTGTATTCAACTTTCTGCTATCTTGCATCATTCAGCACATTGGTTTATATTTTATTTCCACTTGTTATCCCACTAGTGGGGACGGTACCTTCCTCAGTTTTATGAAGACTGTTCCTAAAAGTAGCAGAAATGAAAAAAGACAATATTATGGTACCATAAATGAGCTACAGAAAACATGGTGTAGATTAGAGGGTTTTGACTCTTTCTTATTTCACCTCATGTTTTTTAATGAAAATACTATATTGATATTTAGTACTGTGCTGCCAGAAGTCTATCTACCCTGCCTTGAATAAGGCAGAAGTAACTTTACAGGAATCGATATTTCTGACATTAAAACTACTGTAGTGAAAAGAACCACACTGAAAGGGAACCTACAGGAAAGCGTCCATAGAACCGAAACAATAGCAGAGCCTGGAAGCAATGGACAGAACCCCAGGGAGAGTGCTGAAGATAACAGGGTTTCTCTTAGTGTGGAAACGCACTAAAACTGCAAATCTACCCATTATGGTGACAACTAGCTTTTCTTTATAATGTAGTCTCTTTACTTACCTGGCAGCACACGATCACTCCATTGTTTGAAAATCATGGAAATGAACACAGAGAGCACAAAGAGAATTTGTAGCATAGCTGCACAAGTCAGTTGACAACACTCACTAATGAGAATTTCCAATTAAAATAACTGTTTATGAATTAATTCAGTTTATTGGTTTACATTTTTAGCTTGCTTAGGATACTAATAACATTTCAGAGTGATCTGCTCAGGATGGTTTGATGCCAGTTTGGGTCAAGTTTGTTTCTAAAGTAGCCTCTTAATAGATTGGAGGTTTGCAGTTTGCTGAAAATGTCTGTGTGGGAATGGTTGCTGACTGTATATTAATGTCCATCTTGAAAGTGTAGAGAAGTAACTCCTAGAGTTAATGAAGACTTAAATGCTATTGGCCCAAGGGAATATGATAGCCCCTTGGCTTGTTGTGTTTTATCTGCTCTGCTATACATGTCAGTCATGTCGAGCAGTCAGTTTCTAGAAACAGGAATAATTTTGTACATTGTTTTACGTAAAACTTTTCTTCACTGTCCCACCCCTGCACAATGAAGGTTATTTGAAGGGCATCTGCACTGAAATTTATTGCACTGAAATTTTTAACATTGGATTTGTATTAGACTGCTACCATCTCTCTTCACAATAGTCACAGAAAGAACTGCACAATATTTCAGATTATTAAAGGCAGTAACTTCTAAGAACTAATTGCCAGTGCTATAACTTGAAATTCCAAGCATTTATTTGTCCAAGCTAACACTGAATAACAAAACAAGACAAAAAAAATCATATACTGTATTTTGGCAACTTCTACATTTTAACCAAAGGTTCAGAATGTTCAACTTTTGAGTCAAGCAAAGCACTATTGTACCTCCCTTAGTCATTCAATCTTTTCAAATACATCATTATTTCAAAGAAGATGGAGCATATCTGCCAGCTGCCTCTGTGGGGAGGTCAGAGTGACAGACACAGGGAAGAAAGAACACTATAAATATTTTCCATTCCCAGTCTCAGATTTCCTCTTTAAATACTGGAAATACTATTAGTAATTTTTGCTTATTTAATTTTTTTTTCCTAGCAACAGTTAACTTTTATGGATATTGGCTCAAAGTGGCAAACAACATCAACTATATGATTATTTTCACCTTTAAAAATAGAGAGGCATAAAAAAAAATCTCATTAAGAAAAATGTAGACATTTCTGGAAATAGTATGTTGCAGCTCATTTTGAAATTATAATTAATGACTTAGTAATTAAGAACTAAAGTCATATCTACCCAATTGTTTACCTAAAGACCTTACACCCTGAGTAGATAGGCAGACACTATCCCCTTGCCCTTCGTGCCTTTTGAGCTGGGGACATGCCAATCAAGAGCAGCAGTCACCGGTTTGACAGACGGAAAGGTACGATTCCACATGGATGGCATGGAATCTGCTAGAGTAGAACAAATTGAGCTATTTCACATTTTCACCTTGCCTATGACAAAGACATATCATAGAACTTTATCAGATCAGAAGGGAGAAAGAATATTTGTGCCAAATTACTACAGAAATAAACAAAAAGCCCAAATTTAAGCATAATGACTGCTATCAAAACATATCCTTTCCTATCTGAAATGCTTTAGACGAGCTGCTTTAAACTTTCTTATGTTTCTTTTTTTTTTAATGAGTTGTTGCTTTATATATCCTGTTTTCTGTCTTTTTCTCACCATCACACTAAAAATAATAAATTGGCAGCCTCTCATATTAAATACCTAGTGTTAAGCAAACCATCAGCCACATACAGCTCTGACTTCTAGAGAAGAAAATAAACTTTGCATGCATAAAATAACAATAGCCGAATTCGAGATTTTCATTAAAAACTTAAATACCTTGTAAGCACATCACATAATCTCAAATGAACAAAGTATCAAAAAACCTGAAACAAGCAAAATAAAAACAACCAACCAACCACACACAAAAACCCACCAAACCTTATTCGAGGTTGTTTCTATCACTTTCATTGGCTACCTAGTGCCTATACCCACATGATGGGACCAGCAATGACCATTTGTCCTATAATTGATGCTTGAAGTATGAAATATTTATAACAATGCTGGACAATGTAAACACACTTTTGAAAGATACCTTTGAAAAAATGATTCAATCAATAAAATACCTAAAAAAAAGTCCATATTGTTTCCATTTAAAATCAACAATTGTACACAATTTAATACAAATTCCAAGCTAATTTGTATTTGTTTGTGATGACTCCATAAAGGGGAAACAGAACATTTCTACAGTGTAATAAGACCATATTGGTTTTATATAGAATAAATAACGGGGTTTTGAACAATAAAATCAGAAAATGTGGAAATAGCTCATAGGTGTTTTATTTTTTAAAAAAATGCTCTTCAAAATACTTGGTTGGGTGGATAACTAGCACATTCCTCAAAAATTAAAATATATGGTTCTGCTCTAAGTGAGGACTTTGAAAATAGAATCGTGACATTGCATGCATTTCATTGCAAGGTTCTCTAGACCAGGGCTTCACATTTTACAGAGAAAAACGTTTTTCATTCTAAATGTCAGTCTGCAAATTTACCTTCACATACAACAGCAAAACTGATTTTTTCCTTCTCAATTATTTTCTTTAAAAAAAAAAAAACAACTATGAAGGTCATGTTAGTCCCAAAGAATGTCTGCATAATGTGGTTACATCTGGTTGGTTTGTCCCTAATCCAACCCTTATTTTCATCTTAATTCCTTATAATTTGTGGCATATCTCTTTTACTAGTACATTGCCAGCTGGGTTTTCCTCTATTTTAGATAGAGTAGACTGTAGATCCTTACAATCTTTTTAGAAAACCAATTCCTACTGATATGTCTCAATATGAAGACAGTAATCAGGATTAAAAAATGTCTTTCGCTCCCACTGCCAGTTGAGCGTGCCTTGACTCATGCATGCATGTGAAAGCCAATTCTGTACCTGAAACAAGATAATCTGAACAACTCTGGCACACATGGGAAAACTACGTTCTTTTGGTGACTTCAAAAGTTGTATTTAAGGGAATAGCAGGACAAAGCGAAATCAGAAGCATTTTTTAATGTTTCAGTATATTCAGATTGAATTATAAAATAGCTTATTAAAGTAGAAATTTGACTTTTTTCTTTGTTTTTTTTTTTTTAGTCTGTTCTTTGTTCTGACTAGAGAAGAAACATGGCAAATGTAAACAAGTATGGGATTATTGTCCACTTTTTTAACAGGCTTTGAATGAAATAAGCACAATAGCAACAGTTTTCTATACCACTGCCATAAGCACCCTAGTTTCCTTACTGTGAGGTGGAGGGAAAATACCAAAGAGATTCAACAAAAAATTAAAATATGTAAACTATTAAGCCTTACCTTGCCAGCCTGGTTTGCACACTGGTTTGACATTAACTCGGACTAAGACATCTTCTGTTGCATGTTTTTGCCCACAGTCAAAAGCTGTCACCATTATCTCATATTGGTGCTGTTTATCATAGTTCAGTTTCTCAGTGTTTCTGATGTTACCTATAGATTAAATATAAGATAACATTCAGAAATTACTTTAAGCTAAGCGTATACAGACTATAATTTCTGGGTCCTGATTAATCAAGTCCTTTGTGACCAGAAAGCGCTTTGAAGCACAGGGACATCCACAGGGGGGAGGTCAGTTATGAGGAATGGGAAGTATTTTCTTTCAATCCAGCAGAGCAATAAATAGGCAAACATAAGATGCTAAGGATATAATATGGGCATGTCTGTATTAGAAAACATCTGCTCAACAAAACTTTCTAAAGTAAGACTGTCAGACTAATTAGCAGCTACATCTTGAAATGTGAAGTATGAGTAGGTGCAACCTCACTTGACACATCTTCCCCCAACAGACTGCTGTAACATGGCAGCCACATTCCTGAGACCCACTGCTGAACATCTAAATATCCTCCTCTTTTCCCTAAAGCTATTACCCTTTGTGTGAAAGATATTTTTAGCCCTTTAACACCTTTCCCTGGGTTTTAAAAATAGGAAAAGTCCCAGAATCACCTTCTACATTAGAGCGCTTAGCAATATTTGATATGACAGCACAGAGTTATCCCATGGAAAATAAAACTCAGCAGCAACAGA
>KL276411.1:0-44359 GCA_000699545.1 Podiceps cristatus | reverse complement strand
CACATATATAAAGGTGACAAATTACCTGTTTGGGGAACAAAGACATTACAACTTCCACAAGAAAGGGAAAGATCTTCCTCAGAGTACTTCCTGCAGGACTGGAAAATGACCATGCAGAATGTTTTTTTACAGAGAGAGTGGTGAGGTGCTGGAACAGGCTGCCCTGAGAGGTGGTGGATGCCCCATGCCTGGAGGTGTTCAAGGCCAGGTTGGACGGGGCCCTGGCCAACCTCGTGTAGGTCCAGGCCTGGAGGTTGGTGGCCCTGCCTGTGGCAGGGGGGTTGGAACTCTATGATCCGTGGGGTCCCTTCCAACCCAGACCTTTCTATGATTCTATGAATGTAAGCTTTTGTAATTAACTAGTCCAGCATTTTAATTCTGTCCATTTCCACTGAAATGCATTTCTTCCTCAAGCCGAAACTTAAGACTGTTTAGTAGGATTCACACTTTTGCTTAGGGCTGTTTGTCATACCATCTCTTTGAATGAGAATATTTGTTCTAGAATTCAAGAAAAAAATTACTCTGGATCAATGCTACACATCACTGCTTTAAAGCGTGGATCTGCAAATCCAAGTTGTTTGGGCTAAGTTTGGAATAGGGGGCACCCAAATCCTGGTGTTTAGTCACAGAGAGTGATGTAATTCCCATAGGTGCTGGTTAAAGTATCTGTTGTTAGCCATGCTGACATCATTTGGGGTACTGGGTGTGTTGGTTTCTTGTGGGTGTTTGTTTGTTTGTTTTTCATTCAAATGAATGTGAGACAGGTGAAAGCAGGCAAACTTCCATCAGTTTGACAAGTAAAGACTTTTAGCAGGTGTCTGTCTCTGATGCACATTCCTTATCTTGTCAGAGCCCAACAATTTTCTGACTACTACTATGTAGTAGTTTAGCACTTTAGCAGTTTAACTGAAACTGATGCAAAACTCAGGCCAGGCCTGAAGGAAAGCTGCTTTGCAATTATCACCATCTTCTGGTTCAAAATTTGTAGTTTAAATAGACCCTTACATCTGCAGCTCTAAATCAGCCCCAATAGCCCATTTCCCGTTGACTTCATCTTTACCCCTCCCTTTCTGAGCAGGGCACAGAGGGGGAAGAACCCTATCGCTAATTTTATGTCTCAAACAGAGATGCAGAAGGACCTGCTGAAGGCTAATATGGAAACTCTACTGTGTCCTGCTTCCTTGATTCTCTCTCTCAGGCGCCTCACCTTGCTAGGCACTTTCAAGTCTGCCACATAGATAGCTCTTTCTAGCACAAAAGCAACTGCAATAATGATATCAACTGCTTCATTATTTTTGAGTTAATAATTGGCAAAAAAATTTAATCTACTCATTTTACTATCCTGAATTGCTTGATTAGTACCTGTCTAAGAGGAGTTAATGAAAAACTGCCACTTTTTTAATTATTCATTTAGTATCTGCTCAGTTGTTCTTTCCTTTCTGCATTATTTTATTTCTTACATGAATCTTTCTGTTTCCCTATTTGGTTCTCCTTGGCATTATTTTAGCCTACGATTAGCAGAGATAACTCTCAAGAAACCAGAATTGTCTGAATCTACATTAGCAGACTCCTAGAATTTGCGTGGCACATTAACTGTCCTCTAAGATTTATAAATCATGACATCATATTTGCATTTCACTAAATCTGTCTTGCAAGATATGTGTTTCATTATGGTCTTTTAAGATTTGGACTACAAAGATTCTGACTATAAGATATTACTCTGAAAGGTCATTTGGATGCCTCACAGATGTTACTCAATAGTTTATTGATTTCCTAATTATTCTATTTTTCTTTTACCTCTAATGATTTATGCTTCTTTGTTATTTTACAATTTAATCAATATGATTAAAAAGTAGACATAGAAGGGAAGCACTATAAATACAGACTAATTAGAAGTTTTAGAGGCGATAGACTGAGAATTTGTATTTACATCTAGCCCATAAACAAAAAGGTAATCAATAACATTTAAAAAAGAAAATTTTAATGGGAGAAGTAAGTACTTTTCTACACAGTTACGATTAGGCCATAAAATTAATTTTTTTCAATCTTTCTAAATCTCTGCCTTTTCCTGGAAATACCCAAAAGTATAACAGATTTACAAAACAAAAAATAGAGAAGTGACAACAGGAATATAAAAATTTCTGCCTGAGGACACATACATTTACACTTCTGTTTCTTCAGGGTCATTTCTGGGGATAGTTTGACACAGACTTCCCTCTTTTATGGATATCTTTTATTTTATTTTGGAGCAGGCCCAAGAATGGGGAAAGACTTGACTAATTTACTATGGCAATTTCCTCATAAAATCCATACTTACATCCTGTGCGTATAAGAAGTATAAAACTGAATGTCCTAATTCTTACAAGCGATGAGGGCTAGCACTGTTACATGAGTGGCCTCTGACTCAGAGGAGTGGCAATTCAACATTCCCAGCTGCCAAAAGCCACCAGGAGCTGTATTTTACCATAAGACAACTAAAGGATTAGAATTGCTTTTTGTCAAAAAGGTTCAATTTTTAATTATAATGGAAAGAAATTGTGGTTTAATAAGTAAATATCACATGCAAATGCTTAACTATGAAGTTTCACTACTTTTCTGGCAATATGAAGTTTGCATAGCTCCTAGCACAGATCTCAGTGCTGTAAAGGTTGACCTTGTGAGATCCTGTCCACATCTATTTTCTAAGATATGTAACTTGATATAACCTGTACTGACTGGACAGGTAAGTCAGTAACTCATAGAATACCGAGTAGGAAGAGACCTCAGGGATCATCTGGTCCAACCTTTCTTGGCAAAATCTTCATATTGAACAATCTGAACACATATTTGTGAAGTGCTTCCTAATGGTGGGTGGCAAATATAGTTATTCCCATTTCAGAGATGAGATTAGCTCAAAGCCATGACAGAATTTATATCTGTATCAGAATTCTCTGACTGTGATCCCTGACAAATGAAATATGCTCCAAAGCATATTTTTTTCCAATACTGCAGAATAATGGATCTGCTTCAGGAAGCAGCACAAATGGGTAAATCTGTGGAACCACATCCTGAAAGTTTTAACAATCAATAAACATATCCAGAATATTGTCAATTCTACATTTAGAGTCTGATCCAGAAAGTTCAGAAGAATGGGACTAGCTACAAACCAGTGAATAAACCCTATTAGGCAGGACTACATGATGCATTAGGAAACACCATCACTTGGATGGGAAAACAGCTCTGAGAGAATGGACTGAATGAGAGAGAAACATATTTCTCATCTAAAACTGGGGTTTTAATTTCCACAAGTTACTGTGGTACTTTCTGACCAAATAAAAGGAATGGAATTTCCCAGTGTAATGGTTCCTTCATTCTCAGGGATGAGAACAGGATTAATGCCTTGAGTTAAAACTCCAGCCAGGTTATCAGCTAGTATCAATAGGTAATTACACTATCTACAGAAATTACTGCTATTTGTCCTAGGACTTACAATTGCTTGTTCTCCATACTCACCGTTTCTGTCAATGGCAAAAGGGACGTCAGTTGTGACAATTTCGTAATTGCAGATCTGGCTATACTGTGGGGAACAGTCCTCGTCTATGGCTTCTACCTGCAGTATGCTGTCATAGATCTTTCCCTCTGTCACAGTGGCCTTATACACGCTCTCCTTGAAAGCTGGTGAAAACTCATTCACATCCTTTACCTGGATATGGACCACTGCCCTAAAATAAGTAAATAAAGACATCAAAGAGAAAAATTAATTTATCATGACATATCACTAACAGTTTATTTTCAAAACGCTTGAAGAGACTAACAAAACATATCGAGAAAAATATGTAAAGATATGCTAAAATAAGATATTATTGAATTACTATATTTAATTTGCCCAATTTAATATCTTAATATCTTAGCTTTAGGGAGAGGGCTTCACGGTGCTCCATATTAAAATCAGCCTGCCTCTAAAATGGACCCCAGCAGAAAGTCGGTATCATTCCCCTGTAAAATGGGTTAATTATCAAAAAAAAGAGAATCACAGTAGTCTTATATATTCACTACCTAAAAGTGGTCAGTTTATGCACATTCTTTGATATTAAATAAGCCTCTCACCTTCTAATTATCTAATGCTTTAATGAGTTACAACATTGCACATGTAAACCTTTGAGGATCAAAAATAACAGGCCTTTAGTATTTAATGAGCAAATTCTAAAGGCCGCCTTCTGAGAGTATTTGCTATCTGGTTTGATAAGCAAGGTAACACAGGGACAGAGAAGTGATCAATTTCTAGATCAATGGCAGAACCAGTAGTAAATGCTGGGACCCCAAACAGCCTAGCTTAGGTGTGGTTTACTCTACAAAGCACTACGAGAAAGTGTAACGAAATACGGTCCTGATGGGCCAGATTTCATTTGGCCAGGACCAGACCAAAACCTTCCACAAGTGGAACGTACTAGCTTGTTAATGACATGTGAGGGAAAAACATCAAGAAATTTAATAATATGAAGCAAAACTGTTTCTGTGACTTGACGTTTATTTGATATTGCAGGCTTCCTTCTAAATGTGTATTCTTTTTAAATATCCTGAGAAAGTTCAGCATGCATTATAGAGCTAATTACATTTTTAATTATCATATGTCCTGGATGAGCAAAAGGAAGAATGACTACTATTAATCATTTATTTAAATGGCTCTCAGCAAAATGAACAATTTGTACAGTAGTTATACATCTACACGAGTTAAATTCATCTTTAATGACAAATGGGCTGTATTTTGGTTTCATGAATTGAAGGAAAAAAAGGCACCGTGCCACTTAAGCTTCTGTGGGGAACTGGCTCCACAGTACAAAGTACCACCTACTAACCCTTCAATACCCTCCCTCTTCTCTTTCTTTACCAACAGAGAGAAATTTAGAATTTGTGAATATCAATTAAAAGTTAGCTTCCATGTCCTGGATGATCTGTTTAGTCAATGTTTTTAATGTGAAAGAATGTAAAACTAAACCAAAACTGAGATGCATTTCTCCACTTGAACAGGGATCCTATTAAAATCTTCACCTGGAACCATTGCAGAATGGGTCAAATTACAGAGGGGAAAAATGTTTTCTAAAAGGAAAAAAGAATAAGTAGTGGATGGACTATTGCAACAATGGTTCATCTTGGTTTTATTTGCATTCTACCTGACTACAATATAAAAAGGAGCCCTTTAATACAATCTGTATCACAAAGCAAATATATGTCAAAGCAATAAAAAATTTCTCCTTGTTTTCACCCACTTGTGAGATTTCTTCCAGTTTGTTCCACCCGGTCCTGATCCACAGTCATAGGCCTGGATGATGAATGTATATTCCTTCTGCAGTTCACAGTCAATAGGACTTTTTGCTCGAAGACGACCTTCTCCAGATGTCTTGTTTAGCACGACAGCTTCGAAAGGCATTTCTTGTCCATGGATTTTAAAAGCACAGATTTCACCTGCGAGGAATAACATTGAACAATCATAACCAGGAAGGTCTACGTTTTATGCACTGGAATGACACTGGAGAAGTTACCACTTATTTGTATTTCACATGCTGTGATGGGGGAAGTACAGGCTCAGGCATCAGTTTATAATATAGCCAGAAGGGCCACTGGCCACGTGCTCGTACAGTGTGACGTGGTGAGTATAGCTCTGGTCACTTACTTCCCTCTTCCTTTGTCATTACTGAATGGTTTCTTAAAGCCCTTAGAGACTATTCACTAGATATGGTACTAACATCAATGTTGAGCTAAATTATTTTTCAGCTAAATTAAAATGACTATATTTAGTTAAAGAAAATAGCAGAAAGAAAAATCAATAGAAGTGATTTTAGAAGTGGTAATCCGAATATTTTAGAGGTGGTCTTTTCTAAGTGCTGTCTCTCCTTCCTTGAGCCACTTGAGCTGCCAGGTGGTAGCAGATGTTCAGATTCTTGCAGTTTAGTTTCCCAACAGTGAAAAAAACTAATGATGCAGAACATGGGCACATTCAAAATATATCTTGCTTTATTTACAGACATATATCATCTTTGGAACAGAAGTAGTTGAAGGAACACAGAGAAGTGTCCCTTTTGGACATCTCAGTCACCCACCCACGCTCACACACTCATACATGAAAGCCTTCTTGGCAGCAACTCACTCTGCCTCCTAATGTAATAAATCCATAGTTTCTCTCAGAGGAATACTATATAACAAAACAGATGATATAGCAAGGACTAAAAAAAATGATTTGGACACAAAAGACAAAAAAATCTTGTGAGAACATGAGTTTGGAATACGAAAAAAAATTTCTCTGTTTCTCGCGATCCTTTTTTCTATCCTTCATGCTGATGGCAAGGATATGCACACACTGAATTAATTTTTAGCCATTCCAGAATCCAACTTTAAAAATGAAATATTTATACAAAGACCAATGTGGCTTAAATATTTTTATGACACATTAAACACATGCTCTTTTATGAGCAAGTCAGTCTCAGGACATGCATTATAGATTCAAAGCTGTCTCCCACTCACATAATCCTTTTCCATTTATTTCCAATTTACAGTTGCAGCCTTTTAGAAATCTCCTTGCCAATCATATCTGAGTCACTGACAAATTCTAAATTAACTCTGAATCTATGACCTCTAGTTCAAGCCTGGCTCCTCTGTCTCTCTTTTTCTATTAGAACATACTGTTCATTTTTAGAGAAGAGAGCAGACGGTGACTTTATAAAAGTGCTGGAGTTCATAATTCCTATTATATGTGTGAAAGAAAAAAATGGGAAAGGCCGGGGCGGGGGGGGAGGGCGGGGATTAGGTACTTAGAGAGTTAATACCAGCTCTTTCGGATGTTCCCTCAACTACCACCACATAGGTTTCCCTTGAGTATAATGAGAGCTGAAGCTGAGCTCAGCTATATACACTGACATTTAGGTGGGTAAATCCCACACTTAACAATTGTAATCAATCCTATGAATGTCTATACAGGATCAGCACACAGTTGTTTTAGTAATTACGAGACACTGGGAAAATACATTAAGTACTTGCTTGGACATTTGCTTGCTCCAACCCCTCACTCAAGTGGCATGAAAGGGCAGTGTGGTTTCCCAAGACAGACAGAAGATGTGCTCTTCCAGGCTCTTTCATTCACCCTCAAGGAGCCCAACTATTTAGAAGGAGGAATGGATTTTACCCTGAGAATCAGACTCTGAAAAAGACTAATACTTTGCATATCCATAAAAGCAGGCTCCACAATGTTTATGAACTGATGCGTGAGAAACAAAGCATAGGATTAAGAGACAGCTGAAGTAAATCCATTTGTTTAGCTTTGATCATGGGCACTGATCACCGAGTTTGTATCTCACTGTTGTCACACATATCTTTGAGAAAAAGAATTATCCTAATTTTCCTGCAACATTCATCTAAAATGATATTGTGGATTTCAGTTTTATTTTAAATTGAATACAAAAATAACAGTGGAAACGTGGGAAGTCTAATGGGAAACTACTATTTGTTTTGTTCTATAACAGCGGCCTTCGGAGTTTCTTAATAACAAAGTTTTCCTCAGATGCACAATCCATCAACAGAGATCATAACTTCAGTGTTTTGTGTTTATTATTTTATTGATCCACTGTTTGATTGTAAACAATGCAACATTTGCAGACATCCAAGCCTACTATTCTTAAAACCAGAAATAGTTCAGGGCAGGAGAAAAGTTCTCTCAGCCTTAGTCTAATCATTTATCATTTTTTCCTTCCTGCAGAAGCCTGATGTAAACCAATCATAGAAGCAGCACATGTTCTAATTAGTTCTCAGCAAATATTTTAGAAGTGTCTATATCCTGCTCCTATGCTAGGTACTCCAGCTTTGTACATAACTCAATTTAGCCTTTTATATCCCCATTTGCCAAAGACAAAATAATGACAACTGCATGGATATGGGTAGATATTTGTAAACACACTGCAAAAACACCCACATACACTTCCAGATTCCTGCTAAAGCAATGTACTTATATGTAAACAACAGTATATGTTTTTTTAAAAATAGGTAAGAATTTTCTCGGAGGATTCTACTACTGTTTCCAATGAAATGAGTTAACACTGTTGAAAAATTAAAATTTATAGTAATCATGATGATTCTAAAAAGGTGCCTTAATGACTATATTGGAAATGGAAATGTTAACAGAGTTGCAACAGCTGTAACAAAGCAGAAAAATAAATGAGGTCCACCTTCACACTGGGAGACTAACACACATTTGCAGATATATAGAACTAGTACTAGGCATTACAAATAGTGTCTAAAATACAACAGATACTATTTCTCATTATTAAATGGAGCTACAGGGCCTTATTTAAAACCAGCTGAGCTAACCCCAGACCTACCTGATTCCAATGGGAATTGTGCCAAGCTTTTATTATTTACTGGGGATTTAGATACGTATTGTTATGTAACTCATTTGAGGAAAAGGAGACGGGGGTTCTCTCTTATTCAGGCTCACCATTGAAGTTGCAGAAACACCTCATTCAGGACCTTGGCACCACCCACCTTCCTTCTTTGTAAGGCTGAAATAATTACAGAGCAAATTGGGACATTGTTTTCCTCACAACAGACAACACAAAAAAATATTAGGTTTTGCTCTTCATTTCATGTGAATGGGTTTGGGAACAGGTGCATATAGGATCAAATGACCATAAAAATGGTGGTGGCATTGAGCTGATAAAACAGGGATAAGCTGAGGATACCACATAAAGGCAGAAGCACATCCATGAAATCCTACAGTAATCGTCCCCAGGGTAGAGGGAAAATATCCCTTCTCCCAGGGCAGAATATACATCGTGAGGATTTCCAGTTACTTCCTATAGAATCTTTTGGTTGCACGGTTTAGCTTTACTAAGAGTAGCTTCATTTTAATATATGTTTAATTAAATTCTGGACATTATAGTTTCTCTTCAAATAATTCAGACTAGTATTAGCCATAAACACCTATCACTTTTGAAGCCTACACTATCTTATGTTGAGAGCTCTGTTAGAGATCCATTGGTTACTACTGCAGGGATAATAATATAATTTCCTCTGTAAAAATTGTAATAGCCTGAAAAAAAGCTATTGACAGTTTATCATCTTAGAAAAATAACTAACAAATCTTTCCATTGTTTAGAAATTTCTAAAGACAATGTTTCATATTCAGCAACATTTACATGTAAGATTTAGTGATTATAAGCCTTAATCAACGAAATTGTATGACAAATTACTGCCTCTTATATGAAAAACAAATCTTACACTTCTCTCAGTAGAAATGAAAACCCTCAATGTTATTCCTTTAACAACTACCCAGAATTATTCACTTGAACTCAATTTCAGAAGTTATTAAAAAATTCCATGCTTATTTTGCCTTTCACAGCTACCTTTCCTTTTTCTTCAGCTTTCACTACACCAATACAAAAGACTTCAAGTGAAAAACTGAGATCTCTGACATTTGATCATTTTAATCAATAGTTAATAAAAGGCAACAGTTGTATGTGAATTAGCAATCACCAAATGTTGTTTTGTTTGGTTGTATGACTTTCAACAAGGCTCAGTGCTGGGCCCTGCACTTGAGTTGCAACAACCCCACGCAACTCTACAGGCTTGAGGAGGAGCGTCTGGGAAGCTGCCTGGCAGAAAAGGACCTGGGGGTGTTGGTCAACAGCCAGCTGAATATGAGCCATCAGTGGATCCAGGTGGCCAAGAAGGCCAACAACATCCTGGCTTGTACCAGAACTAGTGTGGCCAGCAGGACTAGGGTAGCTATCTAATGAGGACACACCTTGAACACTGTGTTCAGTTTTGGGCCCCCCACTACAAGAAAGACATTGAGGTGCTGGAGCTTGTCCAAAGAAGGGCAACAAAGCTGGTGAAGGGTGCAGAGAAGAAGTCTCTCTGAAGGAACTGCGGTTGTTCAGCCTGGAGAAAAGGAAGCTGAGGGGAGACCTTATCGCTCTCTACAACTACCTAAAAGGAGGTTGTAGCGAGGTGGGTGCCAGTGTCTTCTTCCAAGTAACAAGCAATAGTACGAGAGGAAACAGCCTCAAGTTGTGCCAGAGGAGGTTTGGATTGGATATTAGGAAAAATGTCTTCACCAAAAGGGTTGTCAAGCACTGGAACAGGCTGCCCAGGGAGGTGGTTGAATCACCATCCCTGGGGTTATTTAAAAGACGTGTAGATGTGGTGCTTAAGGAACATGGTTTCATGGTGGACTTGGCAGTAACAGGCTTACGGTTGGACTTGATGATCTTAAGTCTTTTCCAACCTGAACGATTTCATGATTAACTCCAACCAGACTTCCCCGCATGTTCTATCCTCTGCATTGGCCTTATGATTGCTTATAGAATACAGTTTACTCAACTGTGTTTAGGACATGTCTATGTGCATGAGTGTACATACATGTATTTGTTCCTGCCATTAACTCCCAAACCATTTGCTAATTTCAACTACATTTTAAAAAGATTAGCTGTTTCCCGCAAGTGCTATGAAATTATGCAGCTGCACAATGCAGAAATGCTACAAAATAGTGTAGGGGTGACAAAGAGTTCACATCTCACTAGATAGCAAACACTCCACACAAAGACCTTGCAAAGACTCAACAGCAAGAAAAGCTTCAATTCTAACTTGCACCCTTTTGGTACTAGTAAAACAAACATGAAGCTCAAACCTTTAGGAAACCAGACTTCATTAGTTCACTGCTGACAAAATTACTCATTTATATTCATATCCTGTTCTGATTTTATTACTCGACAGCCTTTTGTTATATTTCTACATGTGTTTTTCTCAGATGTGCAAATCAACATAGCTGATCATTTATTTGGGATAAAGGTTGTGGTTTTGTACTTCCTGAGGTAAGCGCAGTGTCCCTGAAAGATTCTGAAATGCCTAAGAGTCAAAGCTGCGTGATCACATACAAATCCACTCACACCTTAAAAGACATAAATACTCTGTTCAGAAGAGATGCATCTCGAGTTTTGATTTGAAGAACAGAGATAGGAACGCCATGACCAAAGCATCACTGTGGCCTCTGAAGACTTGCACATGATTGACAATAACACTGATTTTTTTCCTTATGTGTGTCCTTCAAGAACTCGATTCAGCTACATGGATCAGTATTTTACAATCACCAGTAATGAATCTTCATCTACTACATGACACAACTAGGCTTCCAAGAATTTTATAAAATGTATAAATTTGCTTGTGGATATGACTTTCCTCTTGCTAAAGATTTTAAATCACTGCTGTCAATGAAATTGAAGCACATCTTTAAGCATTTACATGTGCTCTCTCCACATGGACATGCAAACACAGGCCTGCTGTTCTTTGGACATCGATCATCAAAGTTTTCTGTTGGCAGTTGGATGGAAATCTGCAAATAAGCAATGCAGTTCTACTACTATACAATTTGATGTCTGTTTTCTTGGAAATGCAGCATAGACTTACTATGTGCAGTGAGTGTTGGGTTTTTCAACAAGTTTGTTTAGGGGTTGCTGTTTCTCTTCAGTTTTTTAACAACTGTACACAAGTTTCTCTGCTGGAATCCTGCAAATATCTCCTGCAGTGCAGAGCTGCTGACCTTTGGAGTGTCTCAGTGCCACTGAGAAGGTCTAATGTTTTTACAAGTTTTTCTATCATAAGCTGTAGCTACTGTTTAAATAATTACAGAACATAGAAGGTTATGTTTTGAGGGAGGAAAGGGTAGCTGCTTGGGAAAAGGAGGCAAAATAATAATTAGAGATGTAAAATATCTTTAAGGATAGAAAAAAAAAAAAAGTGAGGCAGTAACTACTGTATATGCTTTTCCAGCTCATTGAAATCAATGCTATTAAACTCATACTGAAATAGTGATATTGAAATCAGAGAGAGGTGTTCATATCTTAATAAAATTAAAAAAAAAAAAAACTATTTCTTCATATCTAATGGGCAACAAGCTCTGTGAAGCAACAGCATAAATCCACTCGTCCTTATCCTGTTCCTATGGATTTGAAATTGGAAAGTGGAGGAAACTGCACCTGCACTTCAAGTGATTCATTGTTCCCATAAGCTCACACCGAACAAACCAGACTTCATTCTTCTGCTGAAGCAGGGACCAATTGCTCGGGATAAAGAGAGAGTTCTGTGGGTAGCACATAAGCAGCAGTCATCTCTGGGTTTATCCTGGCTCCACAATAACTTTCCTAGGGAAATCACTTAGGTCACGAAGGCACTCAGCAACAAAGCACCTGAAAAAAACTACCCTACAATTTTGTTTAAATAATCATGTTTAGAGAGTATTATTTTTATGGACTTGATTTCACTGATTATAGTGAAATATATGACCACGTCACTCTGTTAAAAATTAGACCACCACTGCTTAGATGCATAATATGTCACATTGTGCAGTCAGATCCGCACAAGAGATCCTTGCATTCCAGCTTAAATGATGGAGAACTGATACATGTTTATTGGAAGACTGCAATAAACATTGAGGTGGATCAGAAAAACATGTAACAAGGAGATAAAGGTTTGTGCATATAAAGATATGCTTAATTAACTAGTGATGATACAGTTCTTAAACACCCTCTATTCTAAAAGCATAGAAATATAAAATATTGTCATTCATCCCTCTATCAAACGCATACCAAATTAACATTCTACTGTAAATAACCTCAAACATTTCTTAATCTTCGTTATGAATTCTGCAAGATTCAAGAGAGAAAGTAATTTATGATTTTAAGAACAATACCAAATAGTGTACTATTATAATCGATATATGGAGCTGCATGCCCACCTGCAACAACAGAAGGCTTTTGTTAACCTTCTGTTTCATGTTTGCATATATTCTGTGGATTCAGGAGTGCATCTGAGCATCACACAAACACACACTCAACACATAAAAACAGCTGTCCAATTTAGTCAGAACGCTGTAAGGCATAGCCCAGTCTCTTTAACAGTTCCATGATCATTACAGAGAAATATTTTCCTTGCCATTTTTTAGACTACTACGTTATAATGAACTATTTTAAAAACAATCCTGCAACTACACAGTTAAACCTGCAAAAAAGTACATTAATAAAAGGAACTTTATCCTCCGGGAGCTAAGTGGAGTGTAATTACTCGGTTCCCAACTGGGTCATTTTCTGATCTACTATTTCACACATGTCCATATCCATCATAAACACATGTACAGGTTGTTGTCTTCACACAAGCTACCTGCATTATTTGATTAGTGTTCACTTGAGGCTGCAACATTTGCAATCAGCGATTGCAGATTTCCTGTTGCCCTACCAGACAGAAGTCTGCTGCAGCACATGAAACATCACTTCGGTCCATCATCTTTCCATAAACACAGAAGCCCAGATGCTACCACTGCCCTAATTCCACATCTGTGTCTGAAAGATGGATCATGAAACTATTTCACTTCTAGATTAGAGGTCTACATTGAGAAAAATAGGAGACAACGTGCTCAGTGACCCATTTTACTCTGTATATCCTTTAATAAAGGTGAATCTATTTTTCTAAGAGACACCTAGGTTTCTGCATGTAAAATTACAATGCTTGCAATAATTTCTAGTCAAAATTTTTAGTATTGCTGAGCTGTTAAAGAACAAATGCTAATAAAATACATAAAAGTAGCTAATAATGTATAATGTGACCAGAATTTTAAATTAAGACCTAGGATTAGGAATGTTAGCTAGCAAATATGTACTGCTTACAGAATTCCTACAGTCTGGTAGGTAAACCTAATAGAAATATTTTTGAAGCAGGGTAGGTGCACCAACATGATGTGCTAAATTTGGCTCCCTTGTGTGATATACAGTGAGATAAATAAGAAAATGAATAGCACCATGTCACACTCAGATTAGAAAATCAGCAGCTGTTTAGTCTATTGAGGACTCAGCAGACTGACAGAAAAACTTACTTTTTAATTAAACCACTTTCCCTGGTGTCCTATATCAAGGCAGACAATTTCTGAGATAACGCAGCTTGGAAAATGTTGCATTTATTAACATCATTCCCTGAATAATTTTTAATGTATTGTTTTGGGGTATAGCTGGTTAATTCAAAGCACACAGTGGGTGTTCAATTCACTTTTCTGCTTCTTTTTACTCAAAGCCATCACTCAGCTCTCACTTGAGATTTTATACCAGGAACTTTGGACCGCCTAGGACATGATATAAGCAATGGACATAATATAAGCAGTGGACTTGACAAGTCAAAGGGGAGGTAAGTACTAAAGGATAGGGCTCTCTTGCAAAAATTTCAACACCATAAAATATTTCCAAATACATAGATCAAAACAGAAATTACTATTGTGATCTACAGAAAAGTGAGACAGAAATAAAGGATTGCCTACTAGTTATTATCAACAGACCGGTGTCATTCTTCCAGCATGCCAACATTTGGAGATAGCCATTCACCCTCTTTTTTTTTTTTTTTTCCTCAGATTTGTACCTTTAAAGATCAGGTTGATGACAACATAATGCCATTAAAAAGTATTATGGAATCACCTGAGAGCAATGGGTGGTCAGTTGAGGCTATGTTCAATCGAGCGTTTGCAGTTGGATGCCAGCAGCTCTGAACTAGAAACCAAGCAGTCGCATCAGCATGGTGCTGTGCTTGAATGAACAGGTGGCAGTGCCTGGCTGCCTCGTGGCTAGAAAGCCTGGAATGAGAGCACTCTGGATGTGTACAAAAGGCATAAGAAAGGACAGCAAGATCCTCCTTTGATTTTTACATTTTTTTAAAATATGAAGTGAGGACAAAAAAAGTGCTTTTTTTATGAGAATTTTCTCCAAAGTGCAGACATGTTAGGTTTGCAAAATCTTGCTTTAGAGAGGTGTAATGCAAAATACCTTTAGATAATCGTGGAATTTTCACAGCATTGGCAGCCTATGAAGCAAGATAAAAGGGAAATTATGCAGTGTGGATCATTTCACTGTCTCCTAAACTCTTGTTAACATGTACAGTAAAATACGTCAGAGACGCGTTAGGTATCTCAGGACTGTTTCACCTTATGCCCATAAAAAGACACGTGAGATAGAACACAGTGAATGGGGGCTTAGGAAAAAGGAGTAAAGTGCTTACACATCCCCAAGTTTTCACTCAATTATTTACTCTGCTATGGCCTCTTCTTACAGAAGCAGATTAAATAAAAAGCTTAGGAACATTAATTCAATCTTGGCATGGAGCCTGGGCACAAGGGTTTAATCTGTGCATCCTGCAGACTGCAGTAAAGTAGAGCACCGAGTTTAATTGTTACAAGAGTACCATATGGTTCCTCATCACAGCTTTTTTTTTTTTTTTTTTTTTTTCATTTGTTTTTACTTCCACTTGTCTGTCTTAAAATAATCCCAAATACTCAGCTCCAAGTGTAGTCATAATTTGGATTGGCTCTCTAGGCATGACGAGTTACTTTGGCAAAAATGCTTCTACTACAAAGCATCAACACAAATGAAAAGTAACATAGTCAAATTTATAGCATCTGGCCTTTTATCAGAATGCAATAGTGAAGATAAAATCATCAAAAGAAAAGGTAAATGCAGATCCCTCACTAGAAGATCATTTGCACTCTATCTTTTGTAGACGCTTAGAATTGCTATTGTTGCTTCTAAAAAATATATTCAGTTTATCTTACTCCTCTGAGCCTTACAATCTCCTCCTCTTTTATTCTGCATAGTTAATTTCATACCATGCCTGTATAAAGATAAGTATCAGTGCCATTTTATACTCTGCCGTTCTTAAGCAAACGGTTGCTCCCCCCACCATCACCAATAAGGCATCAAATGGCTTCAGACACTGACCGTAGTTCAGTCAGCATTTTCATGCAGAAAAGGTTCGTAGTGAATTGTCACTCACAGGCAGTTCATGAGAAAGCCTGTTTTTAGGCAAAGAAATGTGAGACTCTCCACCACTGCTTTGTGTAAGACTGCCTTAGCCTACTCATGCTTAATATTTCACACATTAGAGGTGTGAGAACCTCAGCTATGTGAGCTGACTGCCTCACTATTTCCAGAGCTGCCCTTGAGCAACTGCTACTTGATATTTTGTTCCTTATTTTCAGCTTTTGATTCTACTAATAACAGTACAGACTAATACTTAAGCAGCACAAAATCTCAGATTTTTCCGAGACAATAATTTACACCTATTCAGAATTTAGTAAGGTCCTTGCTTTTTAATGCAGAAGCGTCAGCCCTAACAGGTCCTGATATATTCAGTGATTCAGATGGAACTCCAGCCAGCAAAACAATTTCAGAAGCACAGACCCTTGGCATAGTATTTATAATGGGAGAGGACATTGTGCACCAGTAAATCTCAGGCTTATTGCAAACATTACTCTTTCATGTAATGGTATGATTAGCAGTAGTATAAAGTAACTTTTCCTATACAGAAACTTAGATTAGGTTTATATATTCTCACTGATATGAAAACAACTATACTGGATATACAAACTGCATCTGCATTGAACCTAAAAATACAGAACCCACCACCAAGAACTCCCAAGTAAAAATAGGGGCTCTGACCCTTTCAAGATTTCAAAATGGGATATCTTACACATATTAATTATTCAGTACTGCAATTAGGTTTGGTTTTTAAACAGTAAATGCAAAGCAACAATGAGCTCAACATGCTATTTTTTCTGCTTCTTTATCATCTAACAAGCTGAAAAATCCTACTTATTTCCTATATCTCTTAGATGTTATCCTATTTGTTGCCCTCATCTTTTCTCTTGAGCAGGAGTTATACAGAGGACATAAATCATACTGTTCAGCAGCTTTGCTGATGATGTGAGCTTTTTTCCCAATGTGAAATTAAAAATGATTTGAAACTTTTCGTGAAAGTGAGCTGCATCAAAATAGCTGTTTTCAGAGAAAGGTCAGATTTTCAATTCAGTCCTCTCAAAAACACCATCAGCACTGCAGAAATGGGAGAACTATCAAAACATCCACAAAATACTTCTACTTCAGTAAAACTGTATTTTTGATAAATCATATTTTTACCAACTCCATTATAAATATTTAATGGCTCTGCTCTTTCTCTTTGATTTCTGCTCCCCCTTTGCTGCCCATTTCTGGCTATCTTAATCTGAGAGCTGGTCATGACACCAGACCCAGGTGCATTATGTGCCGCACCCCCTTGGTTTTTTTAATCTTTTAGAAAAATTATGCTTCCTTGCTTCTTTATACATGTAAGAAAGTGGGAATGCTAACCCTTCTGAAAACGTGTAGCACTTGTCATAAATTATAATGGGTCTGGGATTTCATCCTTGGATTTAATTATGACTTTCTAGGATTTTCTAATCACTAGATTTTTTTGTCCTCAAAACACACATGATCTTGTAAACATTTCAATATCTGGGGATGTAACAGGGGTCATTCCTTCACCTTCCGCTCAAATCAGCATCTGAATAAGTCACTTGCTCTTCAGGGAAAACTGAAGTCCTAAGGCTCGTGAGCACAGGAATGATTACAACTGGACTGAATGAAAGGAAAGATTCTAACTGATTTCAACATGGAGTAAACCACACTGCAGACATATATTTCAGTTTCATCTCTACATCAAAATATTCCTGGAATAATTATCTATTCCTTTAAATTACTGAAAATCTTTGTTTCTTTATGCATATTTTGCATCTCTGAGTTAAGACTTCTGTGGGAATTTTGAGAGGTATGAATCTAATTATAGACATAAGTCTTTGAAGAGCTAACCCTTGAAATGTTTTATAATGTGAACTCCCAAGGATGTTTCTGTATCTAGTGTTTAAGGAAATGAGATACCACATTTTAAAACCAACCAACCAACCAACCCCCCCAAACCAAACCAACCAACCAAAAAAAGCTACTTGAAAATAGAGTTGAAGTAAAAAATACAACCCAAGTCTTAATAATTAGGTTCAAAATTTAGTTTGGGTTGAATGACAAAAGGAAATCCCTTGCTGAGCACTGGTAAAATCCATAATTTCTGAAGGCTAAATTATCCTCGGTTAACTGAAGCACAATAAAATTAAACCCTGTAGTACAGAAATGAACACAGATCTCTCAGTTACCAGATGCTGTTAAGTATGATATCACAAATCTTACTGAGAGAACAGATTATTTTTCTACTTAGTCTTTATTCCATCCCTGCTTTTATTCTAGAAAGTCAAGAGCAAAGCTTATTTTTTATGCTTTAGGAGCTATGACTGAACTTTCATTGCAATTTAATGTTTAATTTGAAATTAATGAAATGAAGGATGCAACTATTAAAACCCAACATGTGCAATATGAAGCAATAAAATTGTAATGCCATGAAAATTGCACAATAATAAATCATGTCAGCAATTTAGAAAGTACAAATAAATATCTACATAGTTTCTATTTAACTGCTCCTCAACAATGTAAAGAAACAAATATTTGCAGTTTCTGAAGTAAATTATAATATTAATTCAAATATATCTGGTAAGAAGTGCAAACAAAGTATTTTATCAAGACATCAAGTTAACTCAAAGCAATTTTTGTGGTTAGCACTAGACAATACATAGTCGTATTTGCATTTACATCACCACACTGGACAAACAGAATTTTGACTGTCTGTGTCAGTACTACTTTGTGAATGTTTGGCTCTAGCCTTGGGAAGCAAACGCTGTGTCAGCCCATTTTTTAGAACCAACATTTAGAGACTTGAATTTTGGGGTGACTTTCTGGATTTTCTGGAGGGAGGAATTGACTAACTGCTTCTCAGTGCATTTGCTGAAAACAGCTTCTCTGTTAGCACTGCCATGAAAATGGAGCATTCTGATTTCATTCAAAAGCTGGTATTTTCTCTCTGTGAATACAGTGCCAAGTTGTCTTCTAGAAATGACCAATAATGGCAGCATTATCTGCACTGGTTTCTTTTCTTTACTCAAGTCATACTTGCTTGCTCCCACAACACAAATTACTGCTTAGGGTTTCTTTTCCTACTAGCCCTGCAGCACATAGCTAAAACTGAGTGAACTGGGTGATCATGCTGCTTCTTGCGCGTAATTAGTAGATTTGTTAACTAAAAGCCCCATTTCCAGATATATTGACTAAATACTGATCCTCTGGACTTCACTGGAAACTGCAGGTGGTTACAATGCCTAAAGACTAGGCTGTCTGTCATAATTGTATTTGAGCAAAGTAACGTGATTGTTTAAGTATTTTTAACTTTGAAGTTAGTTAGAAGATAGAGGGATCGAACGGTTGTCAGTGAGAGCTCAAGGAATCTTTATTCCCAGTAAATCTTTAGATAAAGTGTTTTGTCTCTGTAAAACTGGACTGAGTTTATAGATCTAACAGAAAAAGCTTACAATTTGTTTGCAAACTGAATACATAGGAAAATAATGAAACACAAAAAGAGACACAATGCACTTAGAAAACTCAGTTACTCTTCCCTTACTATACAGCTCTGCAACTTAAGCACTTTTTGTAAAATATGCACTTTAACCAGTTTCTCACAGGCTAAACTGCTCTTTCTGTGGGAAATCTGTCCCAGGTCTCACTCACCCAGTGACCTCTGTCCCTCAAGAGCATTTCCAAGGTCCTTCTACCATCATGAACAGACAGGGAGATCGGGGTAAAAACCTGTTTACAACAGCATCTGCTACCTGACACCTAGAAATATAATAATACAGGGAAGCAGCCCTACTTATGCCAAAGCTTTTATCTGTAGGACAGAGCTGTACGCAATCAGGTGATGGGGGCCACCTCCACAAAGCCTAGCAAGCACCAGGGAACAACTGGGATTCAGGATGGAAAACTGCCCACTTGCATACCCACTTGTTTGCTTCAGGGGGCTCTGGGCATGATGCTGTCCTGTGGGCCAGAAGGAACCCTGAGAAATGTGGCGGGTAGATGTCACCTGAATGAAGTTTTTCAAATAGTCCAAAACAGATTAACATCAATTTCAGGGTTAATGAAAAATAGGCAGCTTCAACTGGCAAAAAACCCAGCAGCAACCCTCGTCATCCTCCCAGTACTATTACATAATTAGTACATTACGACTGTCAAAATTACTTATCCAGATACTATGATAGCTCACTTAGCAGACTGCAACTGCTTAAACAGCCATAATTGTGCAGAGATACGCAGCCAAGTAACCCTTGAAGAATTTTGAATGTTATAGGTCTGATGAGATGATAATGAAAGGAAAGTTATTGAAGCAGTTATTATTTTTGACAAGTTGAGATTTTTGAATTACCAAGTATGTCAACTTTTACATCTACACACCACACTCGGTAAAATGGGATAGAAAAATCTTCCCAGCTGTGGCACTGGTAGAAATTTGTGTAGTGGTACCTGAAAGCAATCCTTTTGATACATTTCAGGTGATGCAGCAGCTCCCTCTCCTCTTCCTCAGAATTCTGGGAATTCTCAGAATAATGTGTGTGCACATGTATGTACTGCAGAGAGTGGGTGGAAAAATCCTAGCAATTAAAAAACAAACACACAAATAAAATCCTAGCTCAAAAGCAGATGAACCCTCGGTATGTGCTCATCAACATCAGGTAAGCCAATGACACTGAGGAATAACTAAAACTTTGATTAAATATGTGCCAGGCTTAGTAGGTCTATTGAAAAGGTTTCTTATGGTCTACTTTCTGCAGTGGAATGAGGGTGTAAACATGCAGGCATTTACACACAAGCTGCTTACATGATTGCTGTATGCTCTAGTCCATAATTTCAGAGAGTCCCCCTCTCTTTCTTTTTTTCTTTTTTTTTGGGGGTGGGCTGGGGGGAGTGGGATATCAATTATTCTGAGATACTTCATGTATTTTCAATCTTGTTTTTATGACAGCTTTAAAAAATGTATATATTTAGCAATTCTGAGTGGCTTTCTGCATTCTATGCTAAAAATGCTACTAATGTGAGAGAAGGAAGACTTATTTTAAATGAATGAGTTCCTCACTCTCTCTCTTTTGAAACCATTCTATCTACATGGAATTGCATCAGAAAGAACAGTGCTGCATGAGGCAAAACAAGAAACAAAATAATGATGGAAGCAAGTCTTCCAAAGAAATACCCGAGGGTTCTTTGAATGAACAAGGAATAGTCTATCAATGAGATTCCTGCTTCCAGAGTTAGTGAAATTGTAACTCCCAGCCTGAGATCTAAAACCAAGATGACAGAAAATCCCTGCCCTAAGAACAGAGAAGTCAGTTGTCAGCAGGTGGTTGATGAAGAAAAGGGCAGGAAGCATCAGAGAACGCAGCATGTTGTATTTCTACTATAGATTATAGACAGACCTAATCCCACCAGTGATCAGAAGGATTATTCTTCTAATCTAAGAATAATTAATCCGTGGAATTCCACTCCAAGACAGGTTCAACAGAGCCAGGCACAGTCAGCTTCAACTCAGGCAAGAGATTGGGGGGGACTGATAGGGAAGAGAGGGCAGTGATTAATCCAGATTTGTCATACCCTCATGGAAATAAAGAAACCTGTGGTTTATCGTCGCAGTCCTACTTCATGTAGGGTAAATGCCAGAATTTAATGCTGTTAGAGAGTCCACTGTCTTCAGTGGTGAAACGAGGGAACAACGCACACATGCAGCTTAGACTGAGCCATCACGCCATTCTCAAGAAAAAACAGAAGCAGCTAGATTTTCAAGAGTCAGAATCAGCATACCGGATTTACCAATCTATCAGGAATATATCAAGGCAGTAATTGTACAATTTTTTCTATGCATGTCATAATTTCAGACATATATTTTTGAAACTAAAAGTTCCAATATATATATACACATACACCCCCCCTTTTTTTTTTTTTTTTTTTTTTTAACTTCCATAATTTATCAAGCCCTAGGGGTATGTGGGGAAGATCTAAAGACATCATTCATTCTGAATACAATCTTCAGAAAAATAAACTTTTTTTTGTTTTTAAAAATGCTAACTTAAACATATTTAAACTGAGAAATGCTGCGGCACAATAGACAGTGGAGCTCCATCTCCAATTTTACGATGTCGTTATTCATGAAATGACTTTCCTTTGAAACAATTCTAAATCAGCATCTAGGTTGATCATAAAAATCTATGAATTATAGCCATATTTCCTAAACAGTAATTTTGTTTAATGTTTAAAATTGCAATGTCAACAGGATGATTAAAAGTGAAATGGATTATGTTGCTCATGGTTTAAGTCAGGCAAAAGTTCCTATTTGTAAAGTGGGCTCCTAGACCGTCTTTCATTTTGTTCATAACTTCATTGTTTGATCTCATTTTCCCTGTCATGGCTTTTAACGTGCTCTCTTCTTCAAAAACATCATCACAACTGGTTGAAAGTCACAGAGACACAAGCTCTGTTAACAGCAGTTCTGGATCCCCACACCACATTTTTCAGTGTTCTGTTTACTTTCAATAGAGTTTTTAAAATGGGATGGAGAACTACACTATACAAATTTTGACCAAGTTTTCATCTTCTGAGGAAATCAGTATTTGGACATGTTCAACAAACTTGGCAGATACACTCAGTCCCAGGTGCGGAGAGCATGTATTGGCTTGAGTAGGAATTCTATTTTTTTTTTTTATCCCAATCTGAAGAACTCATTAGGGTCATACTAGACCTAAGAAATGGAATAGAGGTTCTCAGTGCTTCCCTGCATGACATTTTCTGAGATGTTTAAAATTCTTCTAATATCTTTCCATAAAGGAGAGCATTTTGAAAATGTAAAAATCAATGCCTTCTACTGGACAGGTGCACTCTCATTTTCATTGCAGAACACAGTATTTTATGCCATTTTTTTGTGCAATGGCTGCAGTCAGAGCATTCGCTAAGATCTAACAGTAAGAAACAAGAACTAATCCCCAGGTCTTTACATAGTGCTACCTTTTTTAGGGCTCTCATAAAAGGATAGGTTGTCATATGGGAAGTGTGGGAGCACTTAAAAGACCACTCTTTCTTAGTCTTGCAGT
Organism: Podiceps cristatus; assembly: GCA_000699545.1. Taxonomy (NCBI): domain Eukaryota; kingdom Metazoa; phylum Chordata; class Aves; order Podicipediformes; family Podicipedidae; genus Podiceps; species Podiceps cristatus. The sequence continues at coordinate 21,483 of KL276411.1, read as the reverse complement.
GGAGAAGAAAGATACTAATCATACCGACATATTATTCTCTCCCCTGGCAAGAAGACAATCACAGTGACCTGGCAACCTCAGTCTCTCTTAGCAAGTGAAGTTTTAATAAGAAACTTCCTTTCTTTCTTAAAAAGAAAACAACCACCACCACCACCCCCCAAAAAAAACCCCCACCCTCTTAAAATGAGAAAATGGATCAGAAAAATAGTTTAAAGATACAGGGGGAGGGGAAAACTAACCATTCCCACTAGACCTATTCAGTCTCCAATTCTCTGTATGATAGATGAAGCAGTCACACCTCAGTTTTGTTGGGTTTTGGTAGTTCTTTTGATATAGCGTTTGATTTGTCAGTTCATTCCTCTCTGCTCCAACTACCTATTTTTCCTTATCTGCCACTCCTCTGTCTGATGGCAGGCAAAAGATCAAAAGATTGACAACAAGGAAAAGAACTGGAGTGGCTGATTGCAGGCAGTGCATGGCATCCAATTACTTCATGCAGCTTGCTTAAATTATTCAAGTGCCTCTTCTGTTGTTTATAACCTTACGAAGCTTTCTTTCCACAAGTTTTTGTGGCAGCTGATTTAAAAGCAGTACCTACAAAAAATGGGGCAATGTAGTTTAATTGAGGATTTAGTTGATTCTTCAGAATCTGACTTCTTACAGTATTTCATATTCAAACCACAGAGTTCCACCTGAATTGAACAGAAACAATGTTTCTTGTACCAAGAGTACTGAATCAGATTACAGAGGAACTTACTTGCCTATTCAAAAATGATTTTGTTCTCTGCCAGCATTAACTTAGCAGCTGGACCTCACCATTAGTTTTCAATCTGCTGTAGCTGACAAAAGTGAAAGGTGCTAATAAAGAAGCAAAATTGGGTGAAAAAACACATGGGATACAAAGCAGTCACAGCTGAAAGACTTCAGTTACTCATTTTCTCCTTCAACAAGTCTATCCTTTTCAGAATAAGAACTCAAGCACATTATGGCTCTGAAAATGAAAAAAAAAAAAAAAAGGTAGGTGTTTTTTATCACCTAAAAAAACAGGAACAAAAATGTGAATGTAGAATGAAAAAAAAAAAAAAATAAAGCATGTATAACATTCATATCCAAAATGTACTATGGGGACAAGAAGTTGCCATAAATGATATGACACTTCCTTTTACAGAGTAGTTTTGGTGCTGTTCCCTGTCCGTTCCACCTCCACCCCTCCACCCTTCCCCCCCCTTTTTTTCTTTTAATATTTGCTATGAAAAGAATTAAAATTGTTCATGTCCAACAGCCCACTGCTGAATTCACAGGATGGATGGACATGAATGTATCTGCTTTGAGTCAACTTCTAACCTCTGGGCATTATAGACCTGTAGACCAGAGAAATATTTTCTCTTAGTTTTTCAATGGTTATTGCTAGATGCATTTTAATGATGCAAGAAAATTGCTTCATAGTAATTTCTGTCAGCCCAGCTTTCAGTCTCAAAATAGCCACCAAATAGGTCCCAAAGTAGAAATGTCAGTGAAAAGCTAGTTTTCTGTGTAATTTACACTGATAGCTGAGTCTTGACTGTATATAGCTGTAGACACTCCAAGAGAGAAAAAAAAAAAAAATCATCACATCCCTAGGAAAGAAATTACCTCTTAAGATTTCTTTTTAACTAACTTTCAGTATTCAACTAGTGAGGATTTAATGTCCTCTTTAATATTACCCAAGGAAGAATTAAATATATTGAGAGTTTTTCTTCAGATAGAATAGAATCATCATCTTCAAAGAATGATTCAATAATTTGCTCTAATATAGTTAAACCAGCAGTAAATGTATCTTATCAGTCCAGCTACTCTGGATTCATTGTTCAAAGTAGATTTCTGCTTATAGTAGTATTTATTTTCTGGTTCTCTATATGCTTTAGTAGTGAACAGTTTGCAGTTTTGAATCCATTTATCCATACCAATTCTCCATAAAAGACTGTAAGCAATATTTTGCAGAATATGAAGTAAAATAAAGCATCAATGACTTAAAATTAACTGAAGCCACTAGTGAAAGAGTGAATTTTACCCGAATCACTACCATCACAACTGCATTTTAAAACTGTTCGTTATCTGCTATTTCAGAACAGCTTCCTAGGAAGATAAAATCTTTCCTAATCCCAGGCTTCCTTTGACTCTTTATGGGATGTTGATTGGAAAGACAGAAACAATATGTTTATGACAGAGATGCTTGACCCAAAAAGTCTGCAGTTCATTAATATGGATGAGGTACTTCTGAGACTTTATCTAACAGACAAATGAGTAAGAAAGGGAGTCCAAAAAGGAATTTAAGGGGGAAAAAACAAAACAAAACAAAACAAAATGGAAATAAAATAATCCCGAACTCAACTCAAAATCAATAACAAAACCCCATAGAAAATTAAGATATTTGACAAAAGATAAAAACATGGAACTGTACACTAGGCATAAACATATATCAAAGATACTTTCTCAGCACCAGGACCATTTGCATATGCAAGATTACGGTCACACAGCACATGCAATTTATGCCTGTGTATGCTGGGTGCTAATAACGTGTATGAAATCGATGCCATGGTCATCTCTTCCAATTAAATATCACAGAAATGGCTGAACAGGTAGCAGTGACACCTAAAGGCCACTTCTGTTGTCTCCATGCTGACAATATGTGGGTGAGGACAGGAAGCAATTAAAGATTGCTGAAGATTAAAGAAATGAAGAAACTATAGCTTAATTGTAGGAAATGTGAGCTTCTGAGTGTGGCTCAGCATTTACAGAAGTTGGACCTGCCAGGATGAGGTCCTAGACTGCATCTTCAGTCCCTAAATCAAGCACACAGCAAGGAAGGTTTGGCTCAGCCTTCCGAGTTGGGCTTGACACAATATGGTATTTTTCCCTCTTGGACTAAAACAAAGCTTAAGCTGGAACAGGCTCATGTCTCACTGACCAGTTTGCACTTGAGTGTATGGTATCTCCTTGATTTGATCAAATGGTCTTGATTGCAATTTGTTCAATCCAAGGACATACTTGATTGCATGCTAGTAAATACATTCAGTTGAATTGAGCACTTTTGTTGTTCTCCCAGTGATAGCTGTATTTTCCTGAACATATAATTACTTAATGGTTTATCATTTAAACATTTCTAGTTTTTTAAGACATATTTATGTAAAATGGGAGATAGGGATGGTAAAGAATTCTTTGCCAAGCAAAATATTCCAAGAAGAAATATTTTTTTCAGCTTAGGAATTGTTTTCACTTATTGAAACTTAAAACACATTCTAAACATCTTTTCTCAATTGTCCTGTTCATTAACTTGGGAAAGAAAAGGTATTTTACAGGATTAATACATAGGACAAAATTTCTGTAATATTTCAGTGGCACATTTTTGTACATATGGACTATACAATACACACTTAAGGGTTCTGTTTAAAAGACAAGACTTAATAAAGGAAGCAAAATTTCCAAGGAGGAAGTTATGAAAACTAAAAGTATGAAGAGAAAAAGGGAAGAAAGTAGGAAACGAAATGTATTTCAAAATAACCATGGATTTTAATTTATCATTTAATTAGCTCCTCCACAATGAAAAAAAAAAAAAAATGAGACGAAATATGCAGTGCATTAGGGGAAAACTATTTACAGTTTCAAAATTACAGAATTTTTCTATCTCTATGCAGTTCAGTCTGCACAGTAATACATATTTTAATATGCCTCACTATTTAGCTTCAAAGGAGTGTCCTTAACGGCAGGGTTTCAGGTTTTTGGGGAAAGACAGATGAGGACTAGATGGAACAGAAACATTCAGCTATGCCAAAATATATATAATTCAATTAGCACACATGGCTGAAACCTTAAATGAAATTAATGAATTGCGTTGTCCAATATGCCTATGAAACAAGATTTAAACAAAGTCATTATTAATGGAATAATTAATGTCCGTAATAATTGACAGACCCTGCTTTAGTCACCATTAATTTATTCATTTATATGACAGGCTGTTCTCTAGTATATGGAGACTGGTTTTGATATGTGTTTTCCATTAGGCAGGACAAGGTTAAGCACTAGACATGTATGGATATTTAACACCAAATTATGTTGTGAAAGTCAGTCAATATTTGCCAACTACTGGTTTTGTTAATCACTCTATTTCACAGTTCCACCACAATTGTGGTGTGGTGGATTGTACCTGGGAATAATCGCTGCATTTTGCAGATGGCGGAATGCAAGCTTCTTGATCGTTTTGAAAATCTGACTCATGGACTTTAATATATTTTAAAAGAAATATATGAAAGGCATATGCATGAGGAAGATGAATGGATAGGGAATCATACTTAAACGCTGTTGAATTGCTTTCTGTGCATCTTCTGTTGTACTAAAATATAGCAAAACCTTTTCAATACTGTTTTTGTGTAAGATACTACGTAAGACTTTATACTGCCCAGAAACCCACTGAATTTGAAATGAACTGTCACTCTATGGGCATAGTGTAAAGACGAGCAGTTTAAATACTTACTGCCTTCTTGCTTTTAGCCGTTAGAGGGCTCTGAATGCAATGTCCTTTCACAGGGTTTGCTCCACAAACCCAGGACGACTGGTAGAAGGAAAGTATGATTTGGCACCTCTAACTTTTCAAGAGTTCAGACAGTATTCGAAGTGCAATTGTATTCGTTTGAAAAGGAGTTCTTGCAACGTTTTCTCACTTCACAGTAAGTCTCTGGCTCAAGTTCAAATCAAGTTTCTATATGTAAATCAATTTTTTTTTTTTTTTTTTTTTTTTTTTTTTTTGTTATGGCAACTCCTACCTATGAAATAGGAAATGCAAAAACAAATTTAGAGATTTCATTCTGTTAACTTTAGGACAAAGATTTATTTCTCCAACCCACCCACCAGAAACCTGGAATGACAGCTCTGTAAACTGGGACTCATATAAAACTGCATGGTTCACAAAGAATCTGCTGACATACCCAAAATACTGCAGTCCATCCTGGACCTTAGAGACCTGGCCAGGGGAGAGGATGACAGTCACTCATGATTTCCTACAGTAAAGTCATTTGCTAGAGCATCCAGTTGAACACAAGTAAAATAGCATGGAAAACCCAACTTGACGTGACTTCCCCAACCACTATGTCAATGCTTTTCTTTCTATTGAGGAAGGAGGTATGATATGGTCACATTTAATTAGATGGAACCATGTATTTAAAACTGCAGCTTCTTTTCAGTGTGAGAAAATGAACTTCAAATGCTAAAAATAAAGATATTTAGGTAGTTTTATCAGAGTCTGGGCTTCACTGTTCATCTTTCATAAACTCAGACTAAATCACTTCTATCTCGAAAAAATGTGTTAGAATTCCCTGACTCAGACTCTCACAGACTAGAAAAAAACAAAACGAAACAAAAACCAAAAGCCAACCAGCCTAGTGGCTTGGTTCATGGACTTTTCTACTGCACTGATTTAATGTGCTTATGCACAGGTTAAGAATTCCAGCAAGACCTTTGAACAGGTCCAGAGTAGGAAGTTTATTTGATCCATAAGCAATGTTATGTGGTGCATTTGGTTCCAGGGGGTACACAAAAGCAGTTTTAAAGAAAAATCAAACTGAGATGGTAGTAAGACCTCATCCACACCAACATTTAGCTGACATCACATTCACTAATTCCTTAATTCTGCTAAAACATGGAGCTATATGTAAGGGAGATGTGTTCTCAAGGAACTTATGTATTAGGAAAAAAGTCATCGTTTATTATTTTAGCCAAATTACCCAGCATCTGCATTTTTCCTTTTATAAACAAGTATAAGAATATGGGGGAAGGGGAGATCAACAGAAACACATGGGAACTGACAGCACCAAACTACACTTCACCAGAAGGCCTAAGAAGCCTCTGCTGTTGGAAGGCTTTTCCCTGAGATACAGAATGAAAGAGGAATTGCTGGAGAGGGAAGGTAGAAGAGGAACGTTTTCTCTCCTCTTACCTGAGTAAATTGAAAAACACCTCTAGAGGCTGTCCCTCGAGAGTTTAAACCAACTTGTTCTGGCTTTGAGCTGTGTTTTTGGAAATAAAGCAAGACTGGAAGAAAGGAAAAAGACTTGGAGATAAGAGTTTATTCTCTGTTCCTGGTGGAAGGAAATGCAAACCAGCTTCTGTATGTCTGGACTTCTTTAGTTCACGACTGTGATTCTAATCCAAAATCAGGAACAACTCTTTGACAAAGGTCCACAAACATTTCACCAAAACTCCCCAGGTATAGAAATATACAGGACACAAATTGCTGTCTTTTTTCAACTGCCATTAGAAACAAGATAGTCACTGATGGCTGCGGGAGGTGAGCTTACATTTGAGTCCTATATTTTTAGCCCAATAAAAGAGTACATGCTTCTGTTAACCTTTTTGGGAGAATGGCTAGACCCCTACATAATGACAGAAAACATCTACCTGCTAGTAATGGAAAAAAATGTTTTCTTTCCAGTAGTTCTACATAACGAATCACATTGAAATATGATTTGTTTTTAAACCATGACAAATCTGATATTCCCTCCATGTTGAAATATATCATTAAGATATCATTTATCCTAAATAAAACTGCATGGGAAATGAAGATTATTTTAATACTGCTGGGATGTCTTAAAAATCAATAAACAGAGTATCCAATGCCCAGAAATAAAAAGTGTGTGACTGTTGGAAAAGAAACGTCAAGATACAACCTCACATAACGGGGAAATATTTTTCATTTGTAATTCATTAGCTCCTGACACATACTACTAGTGTAATAATTTACATTTCTCTCTGTTACTTAAAGTAAAATATTCAGAAATACACCATGAATCCTTTAATTGGCTTTTATGTTGCCAGCTGAAATTAAACATGAAAAGTAAAAGGGAAAAATTATTTAATGCCAGTAAGTTGATCATTCTGGCCCAGCAGTGACAATTTCTTCAAAATTTATGATTTATGGATTTCACAAAAACCTCCTGAAATATTTGTTTACTACTCAAAAATATATAGTACACAGGTAGTTTACAAATTACTAAAATACTAATATTATACTTTTGTTTAGATACCAGAAAATAAGAAAAATTATTCTGAGATGGAGTTCATATTTTCTGATTGACAAAAAGGGACAGATAAGACCTTTTTCACAAGAAGGAATAAGCATTCTCTTCTTTCATTATACAGAGTCACCTAAATCTGTAAGCAAAAACCTGCATTAATAGCAATCTTCCCTTGCCCCTGAAGGTTCTCCATTATTTTATTACAGCAGAGAACAAAAACAAACTTTCTTTTACTTAATTAAAAGAGAGAAGGAGAGAAATCTTTGGAACAAATAAAAAACAACTGTAAAACAATCTCACAAACTAACAATTTACCATGTGAAAAAAAAAAACAAACCACAGATAAATGTAAAATGATCAATAAAATTATTTATTTACTTGTAAAATATGTCCCCTGGATACAGGATTACTGATTAAATTACCTTGATTTGGTTTTTTGCCTGTACAATTTCCTTTCCTTCTCCTGCATTTAAATCAATATGCAAATATATTGGCATTTCTTTAATATGATTGTATTCGTTGCTCCAACACGTGGGACCACATTTGATAGTACAGTGAAGTCAGCCCTCTCATTTCACCATCTTATTTGTTGCAAATAAACTTTTAAGACACAGAATTTATCTCCCAAGTGACCTACTGAGGCAGAAAGGACCTTCTTAGATGACAGCTACTTACTGAGCTTGCCAAGCGACACCAACACATAGCCATGGCCTCTATTCTCACCACTCATTCTCACCCCATGCTACAACACACTCCTTCCTCAGTTGTTCACAAAAAAACACTCATGGGAATATACTGTGAAACAGATTGCGAACTAAGCCAGATTAAAAATAACTCAGGAAAACAACCCCAAGCTTTCACATTTTGACATAACCCTCAGGGACCTAGAAAAGCCTTTTTTAATGCTGTTTTCACATCCATAACTCACCCACCCATGCAAAAATAAATACTAGTTGAGCTTCAACTTTAATTCTTATGCTCATCTATGCTTCTGTTTCACAGCAAACTGTAATTTAGGTTCATAATCTCACTGAAGACTCTGAGATTACATCAAGTATAATAACTAAAGGCAGAAAATCATTAGTGGCATGTCTCAGGAACTAACCTAGGTTGACTTTTATTTACCAGGCTTACAAAGAACAGTTTAGGGGTTTTTTCATGGTTTTTGATTTGGAAGGCATAATTTGCTCATTTTTTGGTATGAATTGAGGTGATTTGCTGGTGATGCCAATGGAACATGGCTCCTTTTTCAGAAGAATCATGCTGAAGAGTGCTATTTCCCATAAGAGAAAAACTGTCTACTTCAGCTGAAGGGTCACATCATTTTATGAGCCAGAAAATATAATTTCTCCCTTTCTCCCTCATGTTGAAGGCATCAATGAGATTATTTCCATACTTTTCCTATAACTGTGGCAAAAAGGCAGAGGGGGATATCATACAGACATGCAAACCTTCTTCTTTAGGGCATAGAGTCAGGTGAGGAGAAGAGCAAGAAGCTGTACAGTCAATTACAGTGGGAAAGACTATGTTAAAATATAATCCACAAAGAAGGAAAAGTACTAGTTACAGCAAGTGGCTAGCATAGTTCAAGAGGTCTTGGATATACCCACATGAAACTAAATTGGTAGATGAAATGTAACTCAGAAAATATTGCTATTCCCAAACCTCACTTATTTTTCTTGGCTGTATTTTAATAAACAAACAAAAGTTTAAATTTTTCAGAAAGCTTTGAATGTGACATGGTAAAATAAAACACTATCTATGAAGGAAAATCCCCATGAACTAATTCCAATGAAACTGAATAAAATAACAGTTGTGGAAACAAAACAGAAATCCACTCAACTAAACCTTCTAAAAGCTTTTAAGAGGGTTGCTTTACAAATAATTGAAATAGAAAGTCAAGTACTCGGGTATCATGCAAAACGAGGGAAAGTACATAAGAAGGTGGCACAGGCATACTAAGAATAGGAACACTTAACATAGTCGTAGGTCTTATGAGTCTTTGTTTTCAAGCATGTAATGGAACGTTCATAAAATGCTTACAAAATTAAAAAAGCACTCAGGAATGGATCCTCATTAATGCACCTTCTACCAAAATGACAGAAGTTGTGCTGCTAGGTCAGAATTCCTCATGTTGTTCACGTACAGGACATTAAAAACATTCAAAGAAATACAGAATCAGTAAAAATGAAACAAAGCATGAAATAGTAACAGCCCAGAGAAAGGTTTAGCACTTTAAGTTGTTTGTTGCTGTTTTCTAACTGCTTTTATCTTTAAAGCATCTGCAAATTCTAATTGAAGAGATATCTCATCAGGAAAAACAATCGGGGATGGGTAAACAGGATGAGAATAACGCTGCAAGGCAACTTGCGTACATTGCTAAAGAGGACTGGTATGAAGACCAGTAGGTGTTTGCTTATCCTCTGCTATTTGGCTTAGGAGATCCTACGTAATTTAGTGTTAGGTACCTGCATCAGCTGAGCAGGCTCCAGTGCTTCCTCTAGGCTCTGCAAACACCCAAAACAGTGTTTCCATTATTTACACACACAGACCCCCCTTTTTTTTTTTCGTGTTCATAGAGACACAGAGTATTTAAAGGAACAACAGACTCCACAGAAAAGCTATGGCAAGTAGCTGCAAAAAAAATATATATGCACGCATGCGTGTCTGTCTCTCACAGGTAAAAGCAGTCATAGTGATTCTGCAGTCAAAAGTAGGGCTTGTCTAAGGGCCAAAGATTTATTTGATTTACAAAGAAATCAAGGATGATTTCTTAGAAGTATTAAAAAGCTTAATTGGGTTGTGATGATGGCATAAAATGTCCTTTCATCCACTTTTATAACAGTAGCTCCTAGCAACCAGTTATTCCAACCTCGCACTCCTACCTGCCAAGGCCCAGATATGGGACACAATCTGTGATAAAAGTTGTAATATCCAAGCAGGAAATTGCAAAATTATGGGCAATTCACTTCCTCTGTGTAAATAGCCCTATTCCCAGCATCTGTAATTTTGAAGTACAGAACAACAGGATGCCAAGTTTGTGTCAATCATGGGTAATTTGGGGATTAAATAAGTAATAATGGCCCTAAAGGCAAGCATAGTCTAAAAGCTTAACACAGTTTTGATTTTAAATGTTAAGTCATCCAATATTTTTATTAGTGAAAAATTTCAACAGTATTCTGCAGTAGAGACATGATGCTCTTTATAAAAATCCTTTTTTTCCTAATGTGCCTTCCTAATGAAAGTCATATTGGAACTATTTGGTTTTGCATTGCCTTTCTAATCTTAAATTCTTACAACCTAATATTAACATATTTGTTGTCTAATGTGTGATAGAGGGAATCAACAATAGATCTTCTAAATTCATCAAGCAAAATGGACACGTACTGCTGTACTACAAAAAGTGTATTCTTCCATTCTAATTTTTCACATCAGTTTAATTCCGTGCCAACTGTCCCAATTCTATTAATCACCTTTGACACCCTTACAATACCTAACACCATTTTTTCTTCCATCTCACGTATTATCAGGAGAATCTCACAGGTTTTTTACCCTGTTATTCTTCTGTCCTTGTCCTCTTTCATCACAGATCCCAAGCAGAGACACGTTTTTTATCTACTTCTTTTGTCAGCCTCAGTAACACATCCCCTTTTGTCCCTTGATGCAAATTTCTTGCCCAGCCTGATAAGTCTTCATCTTTCCTCTTACAGTGTAAGGGCATATTGCTTTTCATTGTCTCATAGGGAACCCAATGAAACAAAACCAGTCTGCATCCTTTCCACCACTTGCCTATCCATACCTTTCCCTAGCTACTTGGTAGCCCTGACAATTCAATGTGTTTTTTCTTAAAGCTGAAAGTCTTAAAAATTCCACCCACCCACTCCCAGCATTTCCTGAGATCTCCTGAAGACAGTGCATCAGTGTCCATTTAAAATGTGTAAGGGTTTGGCCTGCGAGTCCTCACGCAAGGAACATTTGAGATTCCTCAAGCTTGTGAGAATAGGTACCTCTCCAGAATTAACACTACAACACACATTCAGGTTTCATAAACTTGTGAGATTTCCTGTCTTTGAGACATCACTCCCCTAACTAACTCGGTTTACAACTGGCCAAAAAACCTGCTGTTAGGCAGAGACACAGACCGATTACAAAATCCTTCCTCAGAACACCAACCAAAGATAACTGCAGGTATCTGCCAGAATGCAAGTTACAAGTATGTTTACCAATAAAAATACATTTAGCTGAAATGTTAAACCAGAAGTTTAATAACACTCAGATAGAATTGACTGGTATATTTTACTTTTAAATGTAAGCATGCCATGGCTTCTGAATACCTACTGATGTTCTAGAAGTTAAAGAAAACCATGCTCATTCTAGTGTGCATATTCTACTGCTTCAACATATGGGATTTAATTTTAAATTGTTTCACTTTTTAGCTTAAAAGAACACATTGATAATAAAAAGGTTGAGAAACACATTGCACAATATTTTTGTTTGTGACCCCCTATATCCAAATTAAACCTGTAAGTGAACTTCAAACAAGTATCTGACTTTGCATTAAACTGCTAAGTATGATCTAAAATGGTAATTTTTTTCCTTTAATAATGCATTAAACAACATTAAAATAGTCATCTATAACCTCAACAGTATTTTACACAATGCAAAGAGTGCTGAACACATTAATTCTGTATTCATACACCTAAAAACTAAATACAAACTGAATATGTGCTTTTTGGTCTGAGCACAATTTAAGGTATATATTTCATAACACCATGCTGATTGCTCTACTAGACTAAGGGTAAAACAACAGAAGCCAAATTTTCAACTGAAGGAGACTGTAAGGTTTGGTGCAGCAGGGCCTGGGATACAATTAAAAGCAACCATATTTGCAAAATACCTGATATAAGTTCTTTTCAGTTTTGGTTACTTTCTTATGAAACCTATTTTCCATAATGTTGTAAAAGCATGTGTGTGGTATTATTTTCATGTCATGTCTGAGGGGTGCAAAGTCTTTCTGGTTCAGCTGAAAATGAAACTCTACTTCTCTGTAGCAAGTGCCATGAAAATTATGAAGGGACTCAATAAACACCCACTTTAGTTGTATGACTACTAAAAGGGCTTGTCACGTCTAGTGCATGGTTAAAGACAGCCTTCCAGCTCCACCTCACAAACTGACTTCCAGTGTGTTCTGCTAATTGTTCATGCCTGTACATCGTGTTTCTTCCCCTTTGGTTACTACCATTGCACTTATAAATTTAAGTAGCATTTTGGGGGAGAAAGCAAGATAATTCAATTCTTAGCCTGCTCTGAAGCTAGCCTGTAAATGGATAAGGCTTCATAAGTCTATAAATTTACCACTTGCTCTTGTGTAAAGATGCAGCACTGTGTTAATCACACACCTGCTGCTGCCATTGCTCCTGCTGCTTTCATGACTGCTGCCTCTGACACTGCCAGCGCACAGCGGTACCAGCGGGAAAGCTGCCGACGGTCTGTAGGTTCCGTATTTAAAACACAGCCTTAGTTTTAGGCATCCAAGAGACAAACGCACAGTTTGTACACGAGAAAACACAGCCATGGTAACCCCAGCATGATACAATGTTTAAGACTAGGATATATTGCAACTATGGAGCAGAAAACTTGTTCCTGTGGGCCATGTAGTATGCAAGTGTTCAGGGTTAAACGAAACAAAAATGCAGCTACTATCACGCTGGACTCAGGTGCAACTGAACAAAGCATACACATGGAGAAAAAAAAGAAAAAGCTAAGAAAAGTGTAGATACAGGTATGGTACATAAATGTGCCTTTACAGTATCAAAAACCAGCCATTTGACTTTCACCTGGCCTTTCATCTTTATTTAGTATATATAATTTCTACTTAAATTGTTATGAACTGCATGCAGTTTTCAACTCCTTTTTTCAATTTTTCTTAAAAATGCCTCAAGTTTGCACGTAGGTTGTACATACAGAAGTTACACTGTAAAAACTTTTAAGGATGGCTTAAACCAGAGATTTAAGTGTCAGTCCTTGTTTTTAAATATCAGCATTTCATGGGGAAAATAATCCAATTTCAATAAACAAACAAACATAACACCATTCATCAGCCAGATGAAATTCATTCATGGGAGAAAGGACAGTTGCTGAATAATTCCAACTTGATACTCAAGACTCAAGATAGTTGTTTCCTAGGTCATAGAAGGCATTTGAGATTTCTCTGCAATGTAACCTTTATCATACAGCCTATTTCCTAAGTACAGACAAGGGGAAAGCAGTAGAGATTGTTCATCATGACTTCAGGAAGGTTTTCAATGCTGTCTCCCCTAACATCCTAATTGACAAACTGATGAAGTACAGGCTAGATAAGCAGGTGATGAGGTGTATTACAAATTGGCTGAAATGCTGAGCTCAAAGGCTTGTGATAAACAGCAGAAAGTCCCCTTTTAGATGCCAGTCACTAGCGGAGTACCCAAGAGGGTATGATGTTCAAGTTCCTCATTAATGACACAGATGACAGAACAGAGCGCACCCTCAGGAAGTTTGGTGATGATACAAAACTGCCAGGAGTGTCTGATACAGCAGAGGGTTGTGCTGCCATTCAGGGGCACCTTGACAGAGTGGAGAAATGGGCTACCAAGAATCTCATAGAATCATAGAAGTTCAGCAAAGTCTTGCCCTTGCGGAGGAATGACCCAAGACACCAGCACACACTGAGGAATATCAAGACACATTACAGACAGTGAGAACCAGCAGAAGAGAGAAAATTTTTCAGGTATGTTGACAAGACTTCCCTCACCATCGGGACAGAAAGAAAATACAGGAAACTAAGAGACAATAACAGAACAGAGGAAAAGAGTCAGAGGAAGCAAATATTGCAGAGCTCCTCAGTAATGTGTGATGTGTGCATGTTCATTGTTTAATAGTACGATTTCTTGGAAAGACATAAGAAATAAGCCATGTGCCTTCTTGGATTTGAAATATGACCAGATTGTATTACAATTTAGTATCCTATATAAAATACGTAGAACCAGATATTCTGAAACTGAGCAAAAAGTGCAACCATGTATTCATTCAACATATATTAAAACATCACAACATTTCCCTGAAGAGGCAAAAATTATTCATTATTTTAAAGGATGTGTGGGAAGACAAAGGAACTCCATGTTATCAAGAAACGTTATGGGATTTTATATTTAAATTGGTACGTTACCAGTAGAATGGTCCCTTTCCAGTAGAATTAGACCACCATCTGTTCATTCCAAACCAAGATAAAGAATTTGATTTTGCTATTTTTTATGTCAAAAATAAGAAGACAATTTTGCCAAATCTTATGGAAAAGTGCATCTGAGGGGAGGCAAAATGGCATGAAACAGCAAACAGTTTTGTTGGGAAAAAACTTCAAAGAAACATTTTGAGCAGTTTCACACAGCTCTGATGAATACCGTAATGAAAGAAAATGAAGACAGGCACTACTGAATTGAGTTATCAAAAATCCAGATGAAAGCATATATTGTCTTTTTGTTACTGCTCTCTGAGGAAGTAGAGCATTCATTTACTTGAAGGAGGGGTATTAGAGATCCTGCTTTGGGGAGTCAGAAGTCATTCGAATGACACTGAAAAAGCATGTGTAAAACAAGTAAGATATCAGACTGAGAAACAATAGAAGCACCAGCATAATGATGCATTTCAAAGCACTTGGTTCAGTAGTAGTGAACAACTGTGTATATGGAACAAGATATTGTCTATATCAATTTTAAAATTGTCTCTCCTGGATCTTTGCAAAAAGGCTAAAACGTGGGTTATGTTTTTTCAAACACACCTTATGAAAAACACAGGCCTTGCTTTTACTTTTTTCTGTCAAAAATATGCTTAGAACACATTTTGCAAGAATATATTTTCAAGAGATTGCCGGATAACATTTAAAAAGCACAGCCTATACTGTTAAAGTTACAGCATTGTTTAAAAATGATTACTGTTGGATTTGAAATCGGTTGAAATGTAATCTTACTTCAGCTATACCACTGCTTCCCTACATGTAAATTATATGCTTCGATATACATCTTAGTACACTTTTTCTTTATTGAAAATGTCTGCCTTTGTTCTTCCTTTCTTTGTTTTTAGCACCTCTTTATTCAAGTATTTTTGTTAAACACATTTTAAGGAACCAATTCTGCTAAATAATTAACATATAGCATGCAAACTACTGTAAAAAAATTACACAAGTTTCTACTCTGTTATGTGCTTTTTAATAATTTCTTTACCTTGTCGGTTAGTTACATCACTTCATATATTATTTCATAGTATGTGAATATTGTAGGGTGCAGGGAAGTCAACTGGTTGCTGGAAGTTTTCAGTTTTATTCTCTATGTCCTTTTATTACTATTTACAGTAAAACAATGATGCTGATGCATTTTTATTCTTCTGCATTTCAAGGCACAGAGCTGGCAATGAACTGCACCTTTCGCTTTACGTGCTACGAGTATGTACACATGGGCTTGCTTTTCTCCTATTTACTAAGCTTGGACATGGAGCACTGGTCTTCATGTTTTCAGCAAAGAGGTGGTTCTGTATAACTGCTTTCTGTTAGCTTCTCTTTGGTTGTTATAAACATTCCTTCGCTATCCCACCTATAAGTGAGGTTATGGAACTTAGAAAGTATCAGAACTGAGATGACAATATTACTTTCTCATTTAAAAGGCTCTTAGCACATACAGCTTCATGTCCAAATTACAAAGCAACACTAGTATTTGTTTCCACAGATATTTAACGGAAGCTCCTTGTTTCTGTCCACTCTTGGACATGAATATGTTTGTTAGGCTGTAAGTTTGAATACTTTGCTACTGTTTTGTAATGGACAATCAGTATATGCAGGGTATTAAACACGTCTGCAAATGTAATCCAACAGTTTACTGTACGTGAACTGACCAATGTATCTCAAAGAGATGCAGCTTCTCTCTGCATTGAAATCTCAGTAAATTTCTCAGCTTGATTTTCTCTCTCCTATGCCAATGAAGCCTTTTATTACAATAATATCACATAATTTCTTATCTTCAGGAGGAAGAGCAAGCAGATTTCTCCTCATAAGAAATACAGATAGCTAGACAAATAGTTATACAGATAAAATCATTGGGACCAGGGGCTCTAAGGAGAAGCTGTCTGAAGCATTGCTTGGGTGCACACTGAGCAAACAGGTCCAGCCTCTGTGCTTACCTTATAGAAACTGCCAACTATCCTTTCTTTACAACAGGGCTTGCATTTACTTAGCTACCCGTTTCAGAAACTCATTCTCAAGAATCTTTTCTGCTTACACTACTTTGCTGATAATGAACACTGTAATCAGTGTCTGAGGGCAGAGCCCAGTTAATCAAACTTTATTCACTGGAGCTGAGGACCACTGTTGACAAACACCTTCGGGTGCTGGATCCAGGGTGAATACTGATGAATGAAGGTACTAAGGTGCAATTGTCTCATTGATTCTGTCTTAAGATGCTGAAGAAATGTCTCTCAATTTCAAAGCCTAATTTAGTTTTGCTGGTTACAGCTACACTGTGAAGACAGTTTGCTTATCCGTAAGACTAGCGTAATAAAAAATAACAGTGAAAAGTCCTTCTTTCCCTTGGGCTGTTTGTGTCGGAAGCTATTTCTATCAGTACACGTTGTATTTTTGTGAGCTATGTCAACATCTTCATGAAGCAGGATATGGCTTAATGAAACATATCTATATATGCACATATTGCCTTAGTCTGTATTATATGTAGAGATCTCTGGGGAAGTACAGTGCTGAAGATAAGGTTTCATTGTGTATAGTAACTGGTCAGAGCCATCAGCTTGTCCCTTCACTACTGCACTTGCCATCTGCCCATTTCTTCTTTCCTAGCAAAGGACTTCTTTTTGATGGCTGCAGCTCGGCTCTAGCTCTGTCAGTCAGCAAACTGAAATTTGCATGAGATAAAAACCTCCACACATGGAAGACCCCCTCCAGGTTGTGCTTCTCTTTAATCTATACATTTATGTGCCATAGACATGCAAAGTCCTATACCACTTCTAAAAATGACAAATGGTGAGGCAGCGGCAAAAAGGCAGCTTTCCCTCACACTTATGAATAGCTTGTTAAATATTCATCAGTCTCTTCCAAAATTTTTCACTCCAGACTATTGCTTTTGAGAAGGGAGCATCAGCTACAGAAACAAAAGTAAATCATTCTGGTGGGTGCTGGTCTGCTTTCTGGATTTGAAGCCCAGCAGTGTGGTGGGCCAAACTATGCCCTACTTTTCAGTGCAGTGTGAATACAAGGCACCTCTGACTTTTTCATGTACAAAAGGTTCTCTAGGTTGCTTTAAGTACTACTTCAAACAGCAGTCATCTGACCTGTCAGGACTGTGGATCAAGTGCTATTCAGACTAAACTTAGTAATGTCAGGAAGAGTTGTGTTCTAATATCTGCTGCCAGCAAAGCATCTTGTGTTGTACATCCCATCCTGTTATTCAAGCCTCATTTTGTAAGATGGGACAGTTTTCAACCAAGCAAGGCTGATTCAACAAGAGTTAACTTGAGCAAATACCACACAGAAGACAATCCCGTAGTGAATAATCATTCAGAAGAAAAATGTTCTCCAGTCAACAGGATTAAACTTACAAATAACTGCTCATTGCAGGCTATAACTCAGGATCTCTCCCCTCTTCTCTGTTCCAACACATTCTTACATGAAAATACTTTGGATCCTGCTTTAGCACATCAATATCTTACAGTATATCTCTGCTCACTATCATCTGGAGTCAATCCACTGTATTCTACATGTTCACCCATCGTTTAATTTCAATTACCTTTTTAATGGCCTCTCTATGCAGAAAGAGGAAATTAAACTGTATCAAAAGAAAAACAAAAGCCTAATTGACCATAAATAATTATTTAATGAAGAAAGAAAAAAACGTAACCAGCAGTAACAAAACCAGCTCTAGACAGACTTGCTTGGTAGATGCAGGAGAAAACAAACTAGATTTTATGAAGACTTATTATGCTTTCACTTTATTTAGCACTGGAGAACCATCCACAATAAATGACAGCAATAAAAAACTGAGAAGGGAGTAAGCTAGTTTACCATTGAGTAAATAAAGCAAACAACTCCCTGATTTAATTTACTAAAAAACACAGGGAGCTATAAATTCTATATACGAAACACTGAGTTGAGGCAGGATGTAATCTCTTGCTCCTGGGATTCGTATCAGCAGTACAGAGTTTCAAGTTAAGTCCCTTCTTCATAATATTTAATGTGGTCACATTCCAATTCCTCATCCAACTCATAATGGTGTGGAGGAAAAATGTTGTTAGCTTTGTAAGTCTTATGCAGTATTAAAAAAGGAGTAATAACTTTCTTCCATCATTGTCCAAAAGTTACCTCCTGCATTTTCCAGGTCTAGGAACTGATCTATTCTTTTAGTCAAACACTGCCTTCAAATCCATCCTACTACAAATGTCCATTCTCAAATAAATTGCTTTGTATCCTTTTACTATGGTAAAATCTGCCAGTTACTTAAGTTAACAGATTTACAGTTTGGGTTTTTTTGTTTGTTTGTTTGTTTGGGTTTTTTTAATTTTAAATAAGAATTAAAAATGTATCCAAAAAGTAATGAGTAACCATCTTTTTGAATGGAGCATCAAATGGACAGACAGTGGAGTGCAGCAACTGATCCAGAGACAGCAGTGTCTTGCCTTGATACTTGTGACCAGATCCTTCTCAAAACCAGAGTGAGAAGATAACGCTGTCTCACACAGCAAGATAGAAGGATGTTACAGGACAGATGAGTGAAAGAAAAAAGCGGAAAAAGGCATGTACTTGTATCTGAGCTCAGCTGCCATAATTTCAATAGGGTACTGAGTAAGAACTATGTTAGCAAAACAGAGGAGACTCTGAAGGGATAAAACAAAATTAATACAGCTGCGGTGCCACCAGCATGCTGTAGTTATTTTCTGAACAACACAACTATCAAAAAAGTGCTTCTCATGGTCTTAGAACAGAGTTAAAAAGGGCCTCTTTCTGTTACAGCAGTGGCAGATAAACTAAAAAAATAGCTTGTTTGTAAACACAGCTGCTTTCCACCATTGGTTTGGATAATATTTCCCATTTTTAGATATATTTCTCCTTTGTGCAATATTTTCCTATATATGCAGCAGTCTGTCCTCCATGGGCATGGGTCCTTGATCTCGTTATTGGTAAGAGATGGTACAGGTGTAACCTGAGAAAAGACTAAGCCCTGAGGTAATGACACACACATCAAGCTATGCTGTTTTTCCACACTTGCTTTATTCCAGGTGTCTTTCACTGACATGCTGAAGTGGATCGTTCTCTGGAGACAAGAGTTCTCCTGCCAGGGAAGTAAATGGGGAAGCATTAGGCCGCAAAAGAGAGGAAAGAATGGAAGCAAGAGAGGAGCTATGACAAGCTCACGCTTTACCACTGTGCGGTGTGCGTTTAACCACCATAACTTATGCTCTTGTAGGTGAATGTAACAGGCAGACTGACAAACACACCCTTACGGTAAATTACATGATCAGTTGAGTGGGAGGGGCAGAAGTTGAGGTTCTTGGTTAAAAACAGAGCAGAAAGATTTTAGATTAGTAGTTTGAAAGTTAAAACTCAGAAGATGGACATCATACATAAAATACAGTCTGAACAAGACAAAGTACACAGACAAAAAGCACATCAAAACCTATTAGAATAAAAAAACTCAAACGTTCTTTTTGTATTCCAAGAGTTTTAAAGACACAGAAAACTCCAGTAAAGTAAAAAAAAAATCAAGCCTCCTGTATACAACTGCAACACAGCATTCATTTCTAAATCTGAGGATGTGAGCTGTATTCAATGTTGCTCTGCAGGTGACAAATTAAGGTTAGAAAGATAATAAAAGCAATTCTTCACATCAGAGTGGCAGTACCAGCTATATTTAAGGCCAGGAAGACTAAAATGAATGCATTATCTAGAGGGTGGTTTTCCTGTGAATACTCACTGCTGGGGAGACAAACTTACAAGGCTTAGTACCTATTTTGTCGTAAAATTTATCCTGCAAGGATATAGATTGTTACCTAAAAGCTACCTTCTTAGGCGCTGATCAAAGAAAGTATTTTACATAAGTTTTAGCTTGTATATGTAAGTAATCCTGTGGTTGTAATCCTTTATTTGCAAAGAGAACGCAAATAGTATATAGTCTTTTAAACCTTTAAATGAAACAAAACCTCATTCTATCTCTCTACACAAAGTAACCTTGACACAATTTCCAAGCGTATATAAATATGATTTCCAGCTATTTCTCATGTATTATTTAAAGTCAAGCCATTAATCCCCTTGGTACAACAGATAATCCTATTTAAAAAGTTAAGGTTTGAAATCTTAGATCTTGCACAATGCTAAAACTAGGTCTGAAAATAAGGCAGGTTTCCAAACTAAACTAAAACAATCAAATATACTTAAAGAAAAATGCATTACATATGTAAATCAGTGATTCATTTCCCCTGAAATAAGCAGAAGACTCAAAAGAGCAGGAAATGAGTACACTGATTAGGGCACTTTGTTAGTGAAAGAAGCTTTATTTTCTTATTTACACTCTCTAATTAATGCTAAAATATTAACTTGCATTCTGTGAATTTCTAATGGTATAATTGCTATGTAATAATAATTGAATCTTTAAGTAAAACCGTACAACAAAGATTCATTACACATACATACACGTACAGAATGAAAGTCCCTTCTATGGGAATCATCCTACAATTACTTCTGAATCTTTCTTCTTCCTAAATGTCTAAGAAAAACATACGACTGAAGTACACCTAAAAGATATATTCTTAACAAAACTGTCTTATATACAAGAAGATGAAAACATGTTGTTACATTTATTTTACATTTCATTTCATCAGTAATTCAGGTACTCAAATTCTTCCATCAGTGTCAAATAACCAAATAAACCAACTTTAGTCATTTTAATTGACCTCCCTCATGCACCCAAATGAAAGAAAAGAAAGCATTCAGATGTCCGTGCCAGTAGTTAAGAAGCAGAGACCAATTTCTAGGTGCTTAACCCCAATGACTGTGATGCCTTTGTAGTAAGTGATACACAGCTAATGGTGCCAGAAAGGTACTAATTACTTTGTATTAACTTTTGAAGATAAAATTATGGTGAATCTATATTATATGGTGATTTAATATATCTATGTATATGTATATATCTATGGTGGTTTAACCCCAGTCAGCAACCAAGCACCACACAGCCGCTTGCTCTAAGTGGGATGGGGGAGAGAATTGAAAAAACCTCATGGGTTGACATAAAGACAATTTAATAGGATAGTAAAGGAAGAAAGAATAATAATAATGTTAAAAAATAAACAAAACAAGTGACTCACAATGCAATTGCCCACCACATGCTGGCCAATGCTCAGCCTGTCCCTGAGCAGC
>KL276409.1:0-11497 GCA_000699545.1 Podiceps cristatus | reverse complement strand
AAAACGAAAAAAGAAAAAAAAGGGGGAGAAAAAAAAAAAAAAAAAAGGAACAAGAAGGGGGCCCACTGGCCAACCCTTATTTATACTAGGCGTGATGCCTATGGTACAGAATACTCTCTTTGGCTAGTTTGGGCCAACTATACAGGCTGCGCCCCTCCCAAGTGTTTGCATCTGCACATCAGCAAAACCTGGGAAACTGGAAAATGTCCTTGATTGCCTAATGACAATTAATAACATCAGTCTATTATCAGCATTCTTCACATACTAAATCCAAAACACAGTAGCTGCTGGAGAGAAAATTAGCTCTATCCCAGCTGAAACCAGGACACATAACTAATTGTAGGATTAAGAAAAAATGAAAAACAGATATGATTTGCGGGTGGCTTTATTTTTATCTTCTCTGGAGTTGTTCTGTGATATTTAACTTTCTCCACAAGATGGCAATAGAAAGCTGTTGTTGTAGTGTATAGCTGAGTACAGCAGTAGTTAGTACTAGATTTGAATATGGGAGGTTAATGACTTTCTTACGCAGTGTATCTCAGATTACTTATATATTTTCTTGTATTTCAGAATGACCTAAAGCCTACAGAAGCAAAGAAGAAAATCCAGCATGTTACATGGCCATGAAGTAGCTAATGGTGCTTGAAACATAAATGTTACTTCCATATTTTCAAACAGATAAGTCATATTTAAACAGATTAAGTACAGTTCTTTTTAAACCTTACAGGGATTCAGATTGCTGTGAAGTTTTAGCAAGTTTAAAAGTTCCCTGTTGTAAAGCTGGAGTCATCACCAGTAACCTTAAGAGTGTCTACTCTTAGCACCAAGTAGTTTATTACTTCTTTAAAAGGTGGTAATATTACAATATACTAAACCCCCCCACTTTTAGTTTTCAAGATGATTATAGTTCATCTCCTGCACATCACTACGATTCACACATAAAAGTACATATTTTTTTGTTTCAGTAAGATTCAGTTTTGTTCCACTTCCGGTTAAGTAGCTAAAATAGCTATTGAGATTCAGAGTGATCCCAAGAGCCGCCTTGGCTTGAAAAAGATAATTCATTTAGATGAGAAAACTGACCATTCTGCTGATAAGGTAGTCTGAGACAAAATATTTTCCTTTTTGTTGTACAGAACAGAAGCGTAGAATTTACAGTGCAAGTTAGGTTGATAATAAGAGATGAACTATTTTAACAGCATTACTTCAAATTGAAGTTTCTCTTATTGATGTATGAAATAAGAAATGCACAGATGGAAGTATGTTATTAGACTGTTTGATATGAGAGGAAGCAGTGAATGGATTAGTGCCACTTTCTCTTAAATACACAGGCGTATTTTATACATGCGTTAAGTGTAAAAATGTGCCGATGTAGCAAACTCGCTTGTTTGCCTGGTTACAATCATGCTTATAAAATATGGGGAAACCTGTAGAATGCAGGCCAGTGCTTTCTCAACTTACTAACAGTTGGAGAGGGACATGGATAGGAAGACAAAGTACCTTGAGAGCATTAGCATATGTAGTTGCACTCTAAAAAAAAAACCCAACCAAAAAACCAACAAAACAACCCAACAAAAAAAACCCAACCTCTTTTCCCTTCCTTTCATAATTTAAGATGGATGTTGATTTTCTGTGAAATGTGATGTTTCATCTGGATTATTGGTAGTGCCTTATAAGGCAGAAATCCAGTTAAGTTGATGGAAACATTTTTATTAAATCTCAGAGGCTCAGGGAGAAGCCGATTTAGATCCATTTTAGATATGGATGGTTAATAATAATGCCCCCAGACTTAGTAAAAACAAACAAAAAAAAGCATCAACTTTGAATCCACTTGGTTAACCCACTAAAAGAAGCTGTCAGTAGTGATCTGAAAGCTTGTTTACATTTTTAACATTGGTTAATATTGAAACCAAAAACTGTAGCTTAATTCATTACTGACAGAAGTTCTCCATTCACTGTTATGACATAAAAGGCACTCTTGAATGCTGTAAAATGGTAAGAATGTGTGTTTTGAAATAGTGTGTGCTGTTTCACTTTTACTAAACACTTGTGCAGTTTTTGTACTTGAGTACAGCAAACTTTAATGTAATGTACATTTTGTATGTAAAGAGTTGTCTTTTAAGTAGCCTTATCCTATTTAAATAAATTCAATTAAAAGCAAACGAAGTAGTGCTGACTTGTTTTTGTGATGTAATCAAGCTTGTTCATTTTATAAGGTTATGTTTTGGTGGACTTGAAGCGATTAGACCTTAAGAAAAAGCTTACAGGGTAAAAGGCTCGGTAGCTACTTTAGTAGCAGCATGTCTATGATGTGAAGTGCTGATCTGTGCACTAGTGTTACAGTCTGGTAGGAGTTCTGTTTTGTGGGTGGCTTCTTGGCAGTGGTTTAGAGTCCAGGCTGTATTTTGTTGTAGTCTCAGTTGCTAGGAGCACGTGCGTGTTGCTATGTGTTAAGGAATGATACGCCAAACTGTGCTGGAATAATAGCATGGTGCTGCTATTGCATGGTAACAGTCTTGTTCTCAGGCTGGTATGCTTTCCAGTTTTTTCGTGTGCTGCCTACCTTTCCCCAAAGCTGGGACATTTTTGCTGTCTGTTGTAGCGCTTGGGAGGCAAGATGCAAGCCATGCTGCTTTTACAACCTTCCACTACCCCCTTAGCTAGTGGTAATCCTTCTCTCGGCGAAGTATTAGAGCAAAGCTGCGGTGTGCTGGGGGATTGCCAGAGCCCAGAGGAAAGAGTAGGTAGGTGCTTGCCCTCCTCTGGGAGGCGTGCATGTAAGAGGGATTTTTATGGCTATTTGTTACTGCAGCCTTCGTCATAGAATGAAGTCACCAAAGGACAGAATTTAGTCATACAGCGAGATCAGATCAGCACGGTGCGCACTCCAAAAATGTCAGCCAGCCAGGTTCTTCAACTGGTGTACAGTAAACCAAGTCTGATCTGATGCATCTATTTAGCTTGTTGAATTAATGAGAGAGGAATGACTTGTGAGCACTTTACACGTGGTACAAAAAGAGACAAATTCAAAAGTGGTGGTAGGAACTAGGAGCAAACTTTCCCTACGCAGTTACACACAGAGTAAGTATTTTCCTAATTCTGCTTTCCACAACTGAAGATTCCTGTTGGAAGTGTGATATATTACTTTCGTCCTTGTGCTGGATACGAATTAATTCCATCTGGAAGGTGTACCAGGATTGTACATTGCATAACATGGCCATATTTCTTGAAGTTGGCTTTGGGAAGAGAGTTACCTTCCTTTGGAGTGTTTCCTCTTGGTTTTATTGTCCTGCCAGCCTGCTGTTGCTGACAGTTGCCTTTGCAGCAGACATGTAGCAGAAGTGATGTAAAGTGTGTTAGGTATTGCAATACAGAACAAAATTAAAGCATGCCCTGTTATAGAAGCTAAACTTCTGACTTTCACAAAGATTAAATGTCTTTTGAGTTGTCTTGACCTCCTTGCTTGCTGACAACAATAGCATTTTGGTTTCGAGTTTAGAGCCTGTGAACGTATTTTTATCAGCTGCAGTCGATTCAGTATATTCATCCAGTTGTTCAATTTTGCTGATAACGTCCCCACTGATTTTAGTTAGTAGAAGACTTGTATCAGCAGGGCCTGTATGAGGATTGTCTAGATCTCACAGTTTCATAATGACTGGGTGCAAAAAGGGTTGTGTTTGTATGGCTCTTACACTGTGTTTCTTCAGGTTGTGAAACCATTTTATTTGTAAATATCTAATATGTAAATACAATTAAAGCACAATCACAGTTTTCTTTTAAATGTTTTTATTTTGAAAGATAAAATGTGCGATGTAATGTCGACTAACTGTAATACTGACACTGTCAATTAGAACTTGTACTTCACTCAATGATCAGCTAGTCATGCAATAAAATATGTACCTGTTACGAAGCACTCCCACTTCAACTGTTTTATCATTATCTCTTTATGGCATAGCACAAATCCTTGTACATTGAAACACCTTCTACGTTCACAGGCTTTCTACACACTTGACAGCACACACTAGTCACATAGCTCAAGAACACTGAGGCGAGACCACAGCCTTATTGAAATTGAATGGTGTTTGCCATTGATTTCAGTGGGCTGAGGGTTTCAGCCTGAATATCGGTCTATGAATGTCTTGTGTGTGGCCACTGTAATCCTTGAACTATATCACTTGCTTGTAACTGAAATATTTAGTGGTAGGAGAAAAAAAAAAAAAAGAAAACAAGAAGAGTATATGTTATATCAGTAGCACCCAAATGGTTTTACATTTTGGGTTTTGCATTAGATTTGGTTAGCTGTAGAAATCTTAAACACCAGCACAGCTACTAGAGATTTTGAAGTTGTTTTCCCTCCAGATTTGGAGAGCTTGAAGAAAAAGGCTAAGTGATGTTAATAGTACAGCGAAACACAGAGTGGCAAAGCTAGTTCCAAACACCCGTGTATTTCAGACTATGTATTGCAAGCACGGCTTTCCTCCCCTCTCCCTGCCTCTTGTTTTGAGCTTTAAATATCCTTCCCACATTCAGGGCAAAGGATGTCATCCCTTTCGGTGAGGAAGCCGCGACCCACTAATGAGAGAGAGCACTTCTTACAGTTAAAGCAATCATTATGCCACTGCCGTTCTTCAAAGGAGATGTACTTTGTTCCTCCGAGTCCTGTTTGAAAACCAAAAGCATTCTGTTACAAGAAAAGAATAGCACTTCAGCTGCCAAGCGATGCTATTTCAGACTCCTCTCAGGGATTGCTATAGAGATCCAACATATCGTAGTAAAAAAATGCCATTGTGACAAATCTATTTGTTGCTGTGCTAAGTTTGCCACCCTTATTCTGTAGCAAGGAATATTTTCATCCTCATAATTCTGTTGCTTTCAGCTAAGTTAGTGAGCTAGACTGTCATCACTGGTGATAATGGCAGAAATGAACTTTCAAGAGATGGCACTATGATACATAGCAGATGAAAAGGAAAGCAACTGACCCTGAACAGAAGTCTGATAGTTTTTTTTTTAAGAGAATGTTTTATGGCATCTAAGTAAGTTAATTTTGTTTTGTAAAAAATGCATTTAGATTGTTAAAAAAGAAGTCTGGCAGGTTGTGTCGTGACTTGAATCAT
This sequence comes from Podiceps cristatus, assembly GCA_000699545.1. NCBI lineage: Eukaryota > Metazoa > Chordata > Aves > Podicipediformes > Podicipedidae > Podiceps > Podiceps cristatus. The sequence continues at coordinate 6,383 of KL276409.1, read as the reverse complement.
AGCTTTGAAGGAAGAGTGCCTCAAGAAAAGCAGCAGGTTAGCAAACTGAAAAAAAATTTCAAGAGTTTGAGGTTATGGTGGTTATCATAAGTTGTACAAGAAAAAAAGAGAAAAGGGACAAATGTCTCTTAGGAGTAATTATCTCTTAACTGTAGAAATGTCAAGCAGTTTGAATACGATGCATTGGAATGACTAGCTGGAAGTCAGTGAAAAGATTTAGTTGGTCATATCTGTTACCTGAAGAGAGAGGTTTTTGTTTTGTTTTGCCTTTAGTAGCAATGTTTGGAAAAAAAAACCCAAACAACCAACCCCAAACAAAAAAAACCCACCCCAGCATATGATAGAAAGGACTGCAATATTCAGAACAGAACCGCATCTTTCACACGAACAGCAAGCAGTACCTGTTGTGGTGTTACGCACTGACTTCTAGGCGCTATGCAATTGAGCATATGTTAGTGAGGGACAGGTGCAAGGGCAGAGCAGTAACAAGAAAAAATGGTCCAGAGAGCACTCAGCTTTGTAGTCTTGGACTGTATGGATCGTGCTGTTAAATGCTGACTGCTTCCTAGAGGAGGTTATATTTTTATGCAAAGTGTTTCATAGTAAGGCTCCGAGCAGTTGCTCCTTTAAGTATTTCTGTACTGGAAAGCAGTGTCTAAAAGCCTTGTGATTTCTCAGCTGCTGCCCTGAAAAGCCAGGGAAGAGATGTGCCGTGCCACAACATGAGTTAGAAGCCAGTTAGACGCTTTCTGCTGCTGGTGGAGGGACTGCTGTTGGCTGAGGTCAGGGATCCCTCTAATGAATGCGGGTTGAATGACTCACAGAACACGTGTATCCTGCTACACATGTAGCTCTGTTATCGTGTGCCCACCGTGTTCCATGACAATCAGGTGAAATGGAGGAAACTTCAATTTAAGGACCTCTCTCCTTTTTTTTTTTTTTTTTTTTTGGTACTTGAAAGGCATTATAAGTATTTAATTTCACACATCTTGAATTGTATAGTGTCTTGAATATCTGAGGTTACTCAGAATGGATTACTGATCTATTTTTAATATTAGAAGCAGTTCATTGGAGAAAAAACAAACAAACAAAACCCTCAAAACCAACCAACCAGAAAACCCCACCACAACAAAATGTAAAGGTATTGGCTGTGAGAGACCTACCGCTGATTGGGTTTGTGCATCCAGCACACTTTTTGGCGTAGAGGTTGCAGAAGCAGCTCAGGCAATATGCGAACTCATCCCTGGAGGTAAAGCGTTGTCCAGACAACTGCTTCTTGCATCCGGTACAAACGAAGCACTCCTTGTGCCATGGCTGCTCCCGGTAAGTAACGCCTCCTGTAGTGATAGCCTGGTTTACGGAAAGCAAGACAGAAAGTGTTTTCTTGAGGGTGGCAGGTTTGTATCTTGATGCGGTAGAGAGGAAGGGTGATGAGGATTTTGTGGGTGGGAGGAGGGAAAGAAGGCTTAACAGCAGCAAAATCATCATTTTGGCTGGAATTGACCTTGAGAAAAGCATGTAAATGATTTATTATAATTTCCTAATTTGTACAAAGAAGCGCCATACTAAAAGTATTTTATTCTCCATATATTGTATAATCCCACCCTCAATTGTCCTCGTTGTTTTTAAAGCTAGTCTTTTTATGTCGCTTTTCATAGGCATATGCTAGGTTTTGTCTCATCTCTGTCCCTTCACCTGTCCTGTTCTTCATGGTGAAGGAACTACCTTACATGTTTCAACTTCCCTGTTACTTTCCTTGGCAAAGAATGTTCTATTTCAAATTTTAGCTGAAGTCTTTGCTTTCTGCTTCTCCAGACTTTGTCTGGGGTTTTTCTCTTATAACAAGTTGTTGCCTACAAACTCCTACTGCCTGCTCAGCTCCCCTGATGTTACCCAAACTGAACATTTTTTGATCCTTTGAGTGTTCCTAAGAAGCCAGTAAAATTGGATAGTTTAATTTTTTTTCCCTTTCTTCCCTAAAGGGAGATTGCCTGGGAATCAAGCTTGTATGTGATCATGCTGCCTAATATGTGTATTCATCTGTGTCTTTGCCTTTTTCCCAAGTATTTTTTGAGCCTATTCTTAAATGTGGTTAAAATTGGACACGAGACGGAGTTTTTAAGATACTAAACTCCTGGAAGCTTCAGAAAATTGATCAATGGATAGGAGGTAGTAAAGATAATTAGTTGTACTAAGAAAAACAGCCTTTCATAGAGTATCTCAAGTGGGAAGGAACCCATAAGGATCATGGAGTCCAACTCCCTGCTCCTCGCAGGACGACGTAAAACTAAACCATATGACTTAAGAACATGGTCCAGATGCTCCTTGAACTCTCAAGCTTGGTGCCGTGACCACCTTACCTGCTTTGTTTTGCCTGTGCGGCAGGAAAGATGCAGTCATTTCTGGCCAGCTAATATGTCTGACCAGACTGCAGCTTTGCTTGACGGGAAGGGCAAATGAGCAGGTAGCACATGTGGAAGAAAGTCTGGGTAGCGTGGGCACAGGTGGTGGCTGGACGTGTGCAGAGCGTACGGGGAAACAAAGAGGAAACAGTGGTAGTGGGAAAGGAATTTGCTGTGGATATAGCCATAGCTTTGATTGTCCGTGCTTGTAACCACAGAAAACTGGGATTTGTTAGTTCTGTAAGTGGTGAGATGATTCTTTTTAGGAAAGAATTTTTTATCAGTGTCTGTGAACAGAATTTAGGAAATTCACAAATAAAAGGTCCTTAGCCTGTAAAGTTGTACTCCTCAGCATATATTGAGTTTACCAGTGTTCATTTCAGGAATAGCATTTGCTCTGTGTAAAGCTTATCTCTCTGTCTTGAACTTCATTAGAATGTTAAAATATATTCAGAGTGTTAGCTCATCTGCTCTCCAGCTGGAGTGTTCGGGTATATGATATATGATGGGTTATATTGGAATGAGGTTATTCCAATGCAGAGTTGTTCTTTTGTTTGTTTTGTTTCAAAAAACATATTCTTCATATGCTTTCAATACAGAGGGATCTTAAATCCTGAGTACGAGAATTCTCATTGTAGTAAATGCTGTGCCTGGCGCAGAATAGCAACTGAAATGACATAATCTCTGAAAACCAATTGATTCTGAACCTTTTATCACATACAGGAAAAACAAAACAAAACAAACAACCCAACAGTTACTCTACCTACCTGGTCGTAAAATGGGATGGACTTCAACCCCTTAGGTTTTAGGTAAGTAAAATAAGAGCACTACCTTCTTGCATTGGACGCACTGCATGGCAAACTGCTTTTCGTAGCAGGGCACGCAGAAGTTTTGGTTGTCCTTAGGGATGAAGCTCTTTGTCCCAATCGGCTGTTGGCAGCGGTAGCAGATAAAGCAGGTCTCGTGCCAGCTGTTGCCCTTGTATTCCATCTTCCGAGTACCTGCAACGAGACCAGAGCGTCAACTGGACTTCTCTGGCTGAGACCATTGGTAGCTCTTGTTTGCCTGACAGCTGGCTGTCGGTCACAGAGCAGTGCAGCTGCGAGACAGAGGCTATTCCATGTTCCCACCAGCTTTGCATGGTATATTGGGTACCATTTTCAAGTTTTGGTGAGTGAGTGGTGGTTCTCCTCCTATAAAGAAGAGAAACATTTACTGCTAGCAATGAAGGCTTAGGGCACCTTTTTGTGGTGGTATTAGAGTTAATTCTAATGAACAGGAAGGTTCTGGGGAACTGTGGAGACACCAGTAAAAGTTGCTGCTAGTGCTGAATGAAGGGAAGGACATTCCTTATTGAAGTTTGACTTTATTTGTTCCAAGTCCCTTTTGCTTCTTTTTTAGACCGCTGCAAGCTACCTGGTTAATTCCTGGCAAGCTTCTTGCCTCCCTTTCCCAACTGAGTATGGTCACTATCTGAGAAAAAGGATGATTTTATATCTGCTCTGTGGCCTTGTTCCTCTTCTCACTGAAGTCCACTATAAATTTGTGATGGTTTCCAGCTCTGCAACACTTACCCTAAATGTTTTTCTCTCTCTTGAAACTTTCAGTGAGACAGAAGCCTTCTCTCTGTCTTCAGTTGTATTTAAACAATGGCTGATACATAAAAGGAAGAAAAATCTTTAAACAATCCTTTACTGAAAATCAGAAAAGTGGTGTGGTAGTTAGGAGCTAAACGTACTTGTCTAGAATGCGGTTTTAGGGTACAGAACTGTACTTTGCAGATTCAGCCCACTGTATGACAGGTGGACTCTGAGCCCTTCCAGGAAATTGGAGATGCTCTATTATATGGACAAATTTCTTTGCACACTGTATAGTTTCCTATGTACCAGTTTCAGTCAGAAGATTTGGTACTGGCCAGAAGGGAAAACAAACAAATGATGCTCCTACAGTTCTGCATTACTTTTGAAGCCTGTAGCAGCAAACGTGATGTCAAGTGCTTGGCAGACTGACAAAGCTGATCGCATGGTGGCTAATGATGAACTGACTCCTTTGATGCCCACTCTCCCCACCCCCATTACTGCAGGGTGAAGTTTTACCATTTTCCCTTTTTCAAGTATTAATTTCTTTGTTTGCTAGTTGCATATTTTTCTTTTTTGGTCTCATTAAATTCTGCCTGGAGGCATACTTCAGGATATTTTTTTTTTAAAGAATTGACTTGCAGCGGTGTAGTGAGCCGTTAATTATCCTTCTGCCTGATCCTTGCATGCTTGAATGTTTCTGATCCATTTTATTGATGGATGCCATTTAAGAATTATGCCTTCTCTGTGCTGGTAACATTCTGTATCATATCAAGGAGCAACTAAACTAAATCAGTCCTTGAAGGAATGATGTTCTGGAAAAAGGAGATGTGCATACTTTTTTTTTTTTTTTTTAATAGTATAGAATTTTATTTTCACATATTTAACTGTTCTCTCTTTGGGATTGTTTTGTCACTAAAACTCAAGGCAGTGTTACAAACAGGGTAACAAACAACCCTGTTTGTTAGCTGCTGGACTGAAGTCAGTGAGAGTTTAGGTTGCAGAAGGACTGAAAGATCAAGCTTGTAATTTAGGATTTAATGGCCTTATCATGATAGTGCTTTATTACATCTAAATTGTACATTTAGTGGAGCAAAGCAAAAGGCAAGTGTATCATTAACAGTCTCCATTAAAGGGTACCCAACCTCTTGCGGGTTCTTTCAAAATGAATTATGCTTCAGTTGGTGATCATAGTGATCTGGTGTAGCTCCTGTACTAACATGGTGTACTGCGTAAGTAGAAAATATATACTGGGTGCACTGCTCTCTGAAAGTGGTGGCATCACAGCTATCTTCAATAAGCAGCTAAAGACCAGTTGGTGGTTGTAAAGCTTCATAAAAATGAATTTCTTCTGTTTCAGATTATAAGAGAGGAAAGGATTCTCTGGTCACTGAATCCAGCCTCCATTTCTACTTAGCAATCCATAGCTGGAATAATAGGCAAAAAGAGATCCATTCGGTAAATAAGCTTACGGATCTTGGGGCTGAATTTGATAAACAATCTTAAAAATATATACATATGTGTAGTTCCAGCTTTAAAACTAGCACCGGCTATTCCCAAACATGTCAGTTGTTAGTGCTGTAATGGTAAAAACAGGTGCACGGGGAATAATAGGAGGCAATGCCTAAACTCAATCATGAATGGATAGGGCCATATGCTTTTAAATATCATTGTTTCTATTTGTACGTTCTGTTTCATCATCAAGCCCTCATTTTTACACCTTAGGTGCACAACATTGTGGTTTTCAGCTGTTGTCCAAGATGACCAATGTCAGAACCAGCCACGAAAAAAATTCACTGGAAAAAAGGAACTAGTAATCATTATGGAGCATGTATGTGGATTCTTCAGATTGCCTTTTAATATTTTATTTCTGGACCAATATTCCTTCCACTTTAAGCCCTCAAATCATCACAGAATGGTATAGTATTGACACGAGCAGATGAGGTTTTAGCAATCTATTACATTAATGTCATGTTTCATGTTGAAAAAGAAAATAGCTCTTTCCTGTTTCTTCATATCTTTGTGCTCAAGAAAGACTTAGAGGCACTTTGATCAATTTTTCATTTTTATGGGAGAAGCTAAATTTAGAGTAATTACGTAAAAAGCTAAATTGTGAATTAAGTGAGCTGTTAAATTTGCAGGCTGCCTCTGATCTTCAAGCAGTGGAAGCCATTCAAGACAGAGTGCAAATATGGGATTGGACAGAAAGATCAATTCTAGTTGTCCAGCCATCAAAAACCTTCTAATGAATATGGCTGTAGAAAATTATAAATCCCATAAATAAAAATCACAGAATCACAGAATGGCAGGGGTTGGCAGGGACCTCTGGAGATTATCTAATCTAACTCCCCTGCTAGAGCAGGTTCCCCTAGGGCAGGTTGCACAGGACCGTGTCCAGGCAGGG
>KL276408.1:14661-70493 GCA_000699545.1 Podiceps cristatus | reverse complement strand
GGAGTGAGCGAGCAGCTGCGTGGTATTTGGTGACCAGCTGGGGTTAAACCACAACATGGGATAAAACCCCACTCCTGTGCCCTTGTCCCGATGTGGAACAGCCATGCAGGCTAATGGCTCCCACCGCCCAGGGAAAGTCAAATGGGAGAGGGAGTGAAATCAAGGCTCCTACCTGGGGGGGTCTCTTCCTCCTAAGATGAACAAAACTGGCCTCACGCTTTATTTACAAAGCTGTGGCTGATGCCACCTAGTTAGCATTATAGAGCAGATTCCTCACATGCTTTTTTATTATGCAGCTTGGCGGCTGCTGTGTGAGACTGCGGAATATTTTACTGCTTTGTGGCTCACATTCAATACGAAAAAAAAAAGGAAAAGTTGTCAAAAATCCTGCTTTTTTATTTTTTTAAAATGCATCTTTGTTTTTAGTAGCCCTCCTGCTGTGAAAAAACTGTTAATTAAACTAGAACTAAAATAAATTAAGCCCACCTAATATGAAAATCATCTGAAGGCAAGGCATCAGCCTGAAGGCTGGCTGGGGTAGGATCATCTCTGCCTGCCCGCTCCTGCCTGCTCCCACCTGTGGGTGCCGGCAACGGCTGCTTTGATGGCACTGGCAGGGCGCAGCATCCTGGGGCAAAACCAGAGACTTTTGGCTCCCATGTCAAACAGAGCACAATTTAACAGGCTCAGTCAGCCAGTCTGTGGCCTGTCCAGCCCAGAACTATAGATAAAATATTACTGTTATTAATGAAATGGCGCTAAAGACCTGACTGCAGTAGGCAGCGGGACAGCCACCAGCAGCAGCCGCATGGGCTTGCCTCACAGCCCTGCGGGGGCTGATGGCTGTAAGTGCTTGCAGCCAACCCCCAGCCGCTGGCCAGCCACACACCTGTAAATAAAAGAAAGAGCAGGCCTGGCTGAGGCCTGGTGCCTACTCTGATGTGCGGTAATGAACTTCGCTTCTAATTTTGGGTTGTAACTTCCATCCCGACACAGAACTGGGAGCTGCAGAAAAGCTGCATGCATAAGAAGGGGAGAAAGCCAGGATGCAGCACAAGATGTGTCTGATGTTGGATGAGAGGGAAGATAGCCTTTAATCATTTTGTTTTCAAAGAAGCTTTAGAGAGCTCTTTGAAGATGAAGCTTTTTGAGAGCTGCTTCTGGAAAATAGGAGGCAGTGATACACAGCACCCACCTTCTGCCCACGTCCACCCACCCCCTCAGTTAACCTGTGCGTGGGACGTACATATACATACACAGGTGTCTCTGCCTTCAGCATGTGGCCCTCCAGGGTGGCACCCAGAAAACCTCTGCAAAGTTGAGCTGACCTTGTGCTGCCCGGCGCGGTGAGAGCCTGAGGGCTACAGCAGTGAGGAAAAACTGCCTCAGTGTCTTTTCATTTGAGGTAATATCACACTCCTCAGCGTGCGGAGGCAGAACAAGTAAAGGGGACCAGCAGCTAGAATAGGATGTGCAGCCTCCTTCCTTTTAATAATAATATTATTGTAATGATAATGTTCTGTAAATCATGTATTACTATTGCTGGATGAAAGGGAATGACAATGAACATCTGATCAGACTTTATTTTAAGGAAAAACATCATGCCGGGCCCTGCATTTGGGTCACAACAGCCCTCTGCAATGCTACAGGCTTGGGGAGGAGCAAAGCCGCCCGACGAAAACATCTGGGAGTGTTGGTCAACAGACGGCTGAACATGAGCCAGCAGCATACCTAGGTGGCCAAGAAGGTGGCCAAGAGTATCCTGGCTTGTATCAGAAACAGTGTGGCCAGCAGGAGTAGGGAAGTGATCGCCCCCCCCTGTATTTGGCACCAGTGAGACCGCACCTCCTGTGCTGTGTTCAGTTCTGGGCCCCTCTGTACAGGAGGGACTGGTGCTGGAGCATGTCCAGAGAAGGGCAACAAAGCTGGTGATGGGTCCAGAGCACAAGTCCTGTCAGGAGTGGCTGAGGGAACTGGGGTGGTTTAGCCTGGAGAAGAGGAGGCTGAGGGGAGACCTTATCACCCTCTACAGCTCCCTGAAAGGAGGTTGTAGCCAGGTGGGTGTGGGTCTTTTCTCCCAGGTAACAGGCAAAAGGACAAGAGGAAATGGCCTCAAGTTGTGCCAGGGGAGGTTTAGATTGGGTATGAGGGAAAATTGCTTCACTGAAAGGGTTGTCAGGCTGCCCAGGGAGGTGGTTTGAAGCACCATCCCTGGAGGTCTTTCTTTAAAAGAAGACAGGTAGATGTGGTGCTTAGGGATGTGGTTGCTTGGTAGTGGTGGCTTGGTAGTGTTAGGTTAATGGTTGGTCTTGATGATGATGATAAAGGTCTTTTCCAACCTAAATAATTCTATGATTCTATGCTGGAGAGGTGTGGGAGCTGTGCCTCTCCTGTATTGCATTTGGGGGTGGGAAAAGGTGAGAGTTGTGTGTCACCCACCTGCTGCAGTCAGGTTGTATGGTCGCTATGCAGGTGGCTTCTTTATGGGCCAGGCTCTGGCACAGCAGGCTTGTTTGCCTGCACCTGAAGGCACCAAGGGGCTGAACAGCACCTGAACCTCCCAGGCTGGGGAGGGCAGGTCAGCTCCACTCACCAGCACTTCGCATGTGCTGATAGCACACCTGGCTTTATTTTGAGGACTGAGGGCAGTATGCTGTTGTGTTAAATGGATCACATATACAATATAAGCATACGCTGTCTTGCTCCAAAAATGTTACAGGCTGAGAGGAAAAGCCTTGGGGAAGGTGTGTACCATCAGGCCTATTTTTACCAAGCAGTTTGGCCTCGGTAAAACAACAGCCAGGCTGGCAAGTGACCATGCGCTGTTGGGATTTTGGTGGCATGTGTTGCCCCTAACAAACTGTGCTGATCGTGGTATTACTGGTCTTGCCAGTGGTTTTGTACACCTAGGTCTTGTGTCATTGGTAAGGGGTGTGTGGGGGTGTGTGTGTGCTGGTATTTGAAGTAATTTACAGATGCCACAGTGCCATGACGAAAGAAGCCTATGAAGCAGAAAAAAGAAATGAATTACTGTCCCCCTGGATAAGGAAGAAGCCCGCACCCATTGGCATTGCAAGGGGTCCTGCTATTGCTGGGGTAGGAATGCCCCGAGAAGCCAACAAACGGCAACCCATCGGGACCCCTTGGCGTGGCTCCGGGTGGAGGAGCTGGGCTCTGCACTATCCCCACCCGCTGCCTCACCTGCCCGGGTCCTTATGTGCCCAGCCCTCCTCCCTTCATTTTGTGGAGGTAAACTGCACAAAGATTTTTCACATCTTGAGTTCTGGTGAGTGTATGGCTCTAACAAATGCACTTCTCAGTGTCTTCAGAAAAGGAAAAAGCAACCCCAAATCCACGTCTCCACATTTGCTACTGCATTTGGTCCAAGTTCTGCAAATGTATTCTATAGAAATCTCCATTCCGGTACATAGAACCCGAAGACACCTAGTTTCAGATTGTGTGCCCATGCCAGCATGTTGATTAGCTCTGAAAGACCCAAAGAGGTCTAAAGTTCGGTGGGACCTGCCCTCTGTGCATTAAAACTGAAACCACTTTCCCCTTTCTGCCCTCTGGTCTGCAGCAGGTACTCAAAAACTGGCCTTGTTTTTGGAGACGTGAAGGCTGTGTGCAGGCACTGCAGCTGGGGGTGCAGCTAATAATAACACCTCGCAGACACAGGCTGTTTAGGGATTAAATGTGGCATTGTGCTGTAAAAGCAAGGCAAATAACTTTGGGAAGTTCAGTGATAGATAGCATGTCGGACTCCTATTTTCACTTCCCAGTGATGCTATGCTGTTTTAGGCCAGGCCAAGCCTTGCCCTTTTTTTTTTTTTTTTGTTAATTACGTTTATTGCTATAGCTACATGACTGTGTGTATGTGTTAACATTTGATTTTTATGTCTAATGTAAGTGACTGAAATAAACAATCCAGATCTGATAGTCCCAGTGGGGGGACTGACATTTGGATTCAGCTCAAAATCTGTGCTTTTGGCACTTGTTAGACTCCAACACCTCACTGGGAAAGCACAAAGTGCAGGGGGGCTGCAGGGCAGAGCTATGTTTGCTATCGCTAACCTAATCCTCAGCCTCACGCTGAAGTGCTCCTCGGAGGTGCTCGCTGCCATCGCTGCATTGTGTTTAGCTGATGGAAGGATGTGAAGAGGGGTGTTATAATGCCGCTTAGGTATCAGTTTAATTAACAGAGCTTGCAAAGTCTCCCTAGAAGGGATCGTGTGCCACCAAAGCCATACAGCCCTGCACTGCTGTGCCTACATTCCCCTCCATGTCGTACCACCCCGCTGAGCCTGTGTGTGGGAGACAGACAAAACCAGGAAGGACTGGGACAAAGAGGAGGGTTTTATAGTGGGTTTGAGCATGGGAATATCCCTGTGGTCCAGCAGGCCAGGACCACGCCTGCTCGCTGCCTCTCTGTTGCTCACTCCTACCCCGCACTGTCACTCTTCTAATTTGAAAACAAGCCTCGGCGATCAGAGAGCTGGGGACGAGGTCTGAGGAGCAGGGAGCGGCTGTGCAGCCCCCGCTCTCTCTCGCTAGCCCACGGCTGCAGGCAGCAGATGGTCCCTGCAGGGCCAGCAGCCCCGTGCCGGAGAGCTGCCACGCGCCGTCATCTGCCCCGCTGCCTGCAAAAGCACCGCACTCCCACTCCCATCAATCAGCACAGACCAGGTGCCTGGAAGCATCTCTTGCGAATCGCCTTTTATTACCTTTAAAAAGCCAAGAAACCCAGAACAAGACAAAAACTGAGACCGTGTGAACATCATGCAATGGAGTCACTTTAAAGCGGACTGAGGGGGGATGACCAACCAAAAGCCGTGCTAGAGTAGAAGTATTGCTTCACCCATGCCTGAAGGCTAGTTCGGGTGGTCTGTCACTGGTGGGGTTGGTGGTGACTGTTGTGAGTGATCAGACTGATGCTGAAGCAGGAAATGGAAACACACTCATGAGCCATCATCCCGGGTAACCCCAATCCGATTCTGACCCAAACACAATTTCTTACATGGTGATGACAGTGAGAAATACACCCAACTCTTGTCATGGGCACTCTCTGCCTAGGCAAACTCCCCTTGGAAAGGAGCAGCACAATGAATATCGTTACAGGGGGGTTTAGTTCAATTCTGTTACTTAGTGTGACTAGTACTCTGGCAGTCAGTTAGTGGAGTGGATGTTACCCAGCAGGAGTGAAGTTACCACACTCTGCCCTTCAGTCTCACTCTGCTGTCTTCAAAATTCATATAGCACAAACTAGAGTAGTATTAGCTTCTCGAAAGAAGATGTTTTCGAGAGTTTCAGCTACCATGGAAATCAACTTTGCATGTTGTCCATCATGTGGATGTGACAAAACACACGCCCTTATTTTCCTGAGGTATAGCCAACATTTAAGTTCATTACATTTAATGGAGTAGGGCCACCCATGAAGTTATTCACAAGGTATTTTCTGAGTGGCTTTCACCGTCTCTTTGAAAAAATAAATTATATCAGCATGTTCATGAGGTACAAATGGTACTGGCATTTCAGCTGTTATTATGTTATTAACTTTTTTAACCTGTAATTTTCAATCAAAAGTAAGAAGCAAATTTTCACTCACTCCAGTGACCAGAGTTGGAGATTCTGCAAAGTGTTCTCGTAAGGCTCACCTTGACAGACACCTAATTCCCTCCCAGATCGAAACATTGCCCCCAACGCTCCCATCAGTGTTACCGAGAATTTCCATTTCCCCTTCGGTTAAGATTTAATTCAGAAGGCAAAAACTTCCTAAGCTATGGGAGAGTAAAGATAGATGGCATGGGAGAAGGTGGCTGATGAAATGCAGTTGACTCCGGATCTGAAATATTTTATCCCTCCTCAATGTAGGTTAAGTTATTCTTCACCTTCCCCACATCCATAATTGTCGCTGATCTTGGACCAACTCAAAACCCTACTACTGAGTTCAGTAGACTCAAAATTGCCACTAGAACTGGAAAAAAAAAAAAAAAAAGAGATTTGTTAGTGTCCATATACAAGATCCCAAGACTATACACAGCTATGAGATACAGCAAATTTAAGAAAGGCATTTTTTTTTCTCATCACTGAGTATTTATTATATATAACAAATACATGAAAAAGAAAAACTATATTGTGTGATATAAATAGTTTATTTACATTACAGAAAAACATCAAGACAATGTATACTATTTCAAATATATCCATACATAATCAAATATAGCTGTAGTACATGTTCTCATTGGTGTAGATTACCACAAATGCAAGGCAACATGTGTAGATCTTGTCTTAATCTTTTGTCTATAATACTGTATTTTGTAGTCCAAGCTCTCTGCAGTTAGTTTTGCCATTGTGGAAACATGCGCTCTTTAAATTAACCTTGTCGATGCTCTTGTTGTGTTGTCTGAACTGTAGTGCCCTGTGTTTTGCTTCTGTCTGTGGATTCTGTTGCTCCTGGGACATTTCCTGGAAAAGAGAGTTGTGAGAATACATGGCTCTTAACAACGCGTCTGCTGGAGAGGTGGCATGGGCCGCAGGGGACGTGAGGGCGAGAGAGGGATCCTCTGGCCCTCAGTGCATTTCCCTCTCAATGAAATCAAACGGGCTGGCTAATGCCAACAGTACCGCAAAAAACCCCCACAAAACATACTGTAAACAAAACTATGCTAAGGGGAATTTTAAGATTCCTGCTCCTTACTGGTGAGCAGTGGCGACTGCTGTGTTCTGACGGCCCCAAATGCACTGCATCTCTCCTCTTGAAATAACGGATTTGTTTTCAGTGAGGCACAAGCGGAAGATGTACGATGGTCTCATGCTCACCTGCTCGACATCCCGTCTGTGAAGTATTTACAAAGTGGATGCGGGGGCTGCCTTTCCGAGGAGCTAAGTGTCCGCAGTCCCTATTAGTCTCCATGGAAATGCTCTATGCTCAGGTCATTAGCAAGCAGCTACTTTACTTACGGGTGCCTGCACCGTGCTACGCTCCTCACACGGCTGCTTGGCTTAGCGCGGAAAGCAATCGCACTGGAAAGACCAAAATCTTATTTTCCTTTGGATGGCTGCAAAAGCAAATCTATTCTGCCTCAGGACCTCACAGTGCTCCTCAGCAAGGGCACGTTTCCACCTTTTACCTCCAGCAGCGTTGGCTGTGGGGCTGCTACGAAGCATTGCCTGCTAATGGAAAGATAATAGCATGTTTCTGGTTTCCTCCCGTGGAAAGGCACCCTTAGACAGAAAGCATGGAGAAGTTTAGCCCCGGGTGGAGGCTGCAGGGAGTTCTAAGCAGCTGAAAGCCGAGGGGGTTACGGCAGGAATTGCTGGGCAAGCAGCACCACAGCAGGGTGACCAACACCCTCTAAAAATGCTTGCGCTTTTTGCGTTTGTGGTACCCGTAGCAAAATGGTGAGCTATGGACAAGCAGCCAGCAACAAAAGTGGGTCTTTACCCAGGGTGACCTAGTCAACATTTTGCACAGGAGGGGGGAAGCAGCTGTTCTTAATTCAGCCACACATTTGTCCCCTTTCCTCAGCTGAAGCCCAGTATGAGTGCCTAGCCTGGGTGTGCCTCTCCCTGCCCTCCACGTGGGCAGATACACAAGAAAGACTGAAACACCCGCTTGGTCGATACTCCAGGCCATACAGACATGGAGAAGAGAGATCTCTGTGTTGGACTAACTTGTTTTTCTGTTACAGGTAGGCTTTCAGCAGCCCTTTCTGAAACCCTATGGCTCCTGCACCGGGGAGAGCCCACCCTCTCCGTGCAGTGAGAGCTCAAAGAACTTGCCTTCAGCTCTGTGTCAAATAACTAACAGCAAAATAGAGTGAAATAAAATTTTACTGACCCCTTAAAATCAAAAAGGCCATTTTTTTCCCTGTTGAATGGGACTGATGTTTTGTGATGCTAGCTGAAAGGCTAAACAAGAGCAAGAGCAGAAGGACTTACGAAGCATTTAAAAATGCTGAAATACAATTATATAAGTGTCTAACAAAATATGGGTCAGATTGTCCTGACTTGCCTCACTTATAAGCCAACGGGACCACCCCCTCATGCGAAACTGTATGGCTGTGTGCTATATTTTGCCTCATTCCTCTCTTGGAAGCAGTAAAGTAGGCTGCTATCATTACTCCAAGAAAAATAAGCCTGCATCTCCAGCCTCTCGGAGGTCACGGCAGAGCTTTCATTATGAAACTAATGCAGACTTCAGCTGGTTTGCGATTTCATGACAAACTCATTATTCACTGTGTTTTCCTAAAAAGGCGATCAAACTTTCTGAGTGAGTCAGGGAGCCGTTGTTAGCAAACACAGGGCTGATTCACTGAGCTGCACGTCACGTGCGCGCTGACAGCCTCCCAGCCCCAACTGTCCCCACGCGGCCTCTCCTGCCCAGTCAGCCGGAGACGGCGCAGCAGGACTCAGAGTGCTCCACGGGAGACAGCACCGATGCCTCGATGCGCTGAGAGACAGCGCTGCGAAGCCCTGCTGCAGCGGCTGTCAGCCACACGGGCTGGCCAAGCTACCGGGGTCCCTCCCGCGTCCCAGGGGACGAGGATTCACACCAGAAGGCGCAGCCCTGCTTTGCCCCAGCGCTCAGGGGCACAACTGGATCGGTTTCATAAGAACCATGGAGGTACCAGGTGGCTGGAGGAGGACCAGGATGGTCAGCAATCCCAGGGGATGCAGTTATGGATACCAACTGCTCCAGCTGGAAGCAAGGGGACGTGTGTCTATCTCACAGGTGCCTTCCCCAAACCGTCACTGACAGTATCTATACAGTCACTTAGTCTGAGGTCAAGAGAAATCGCTTCAAACGTAGAGATTGCTCTAATTAAGATGATAAAGAAGCATCTTTTAACCCCAGATGCCCATGTTCTAATGGCATAATACACTGCCCTACCAACTGATGGAAGACTGGGAAGGCCCCATGGCCAAGTACTGACACCACGGCTGCTTAGATGCAGTGCTATTGCATTTACAGGTAGGTTGTGTGTGAAGTGCATCTGGGTTTCCTTAGAGGGGTGTTAGCATTTAACCAGCTTTTGAGGCTTAATCATTTGCTAAAATTGAATGACAGCTTTTCCTTGGTCCTTAACTCTTTAATCAAAAGTTCTTTGTAGTGCTCTGTGTGGGGGATGCATTCATTTATGAACACAGCAGTTATATCAATGTAAACCAGGTACTGGAGCGCAGGCTGCCTGCTCTCCCTCCATTGAAGCTTGCTCGCAAGCTTGAGTTACTCACAATGTGATTCATAGCAGGTAAAACATATTATGCATTCATTTTTAATCAAGTTATTTCTTCACATAAATAAGACTGCTGTGACTAAACATTAGGGAAGCACTAAAAATGCAAAGCTGTAAAGAAAACTGCTGAGAATCATTATGACACTAGGCCATACCTATATTATTTACCATCCTCCACTTTTATCATTGCTTCTCTTTTGCCTTACCTCTGAGCTAGAAGTCCTCGGGCACAGAGACTGTGCCTCACTGCTCCACCTCCCTCCCTCCCTCTTGGCCTCCAGTCCCCTACTCCTCTACCCCAGCTGCTTATTCCCATTGCTGGCACTAGTGATGAGTAGCCAGGTGGCCAACCTCATCAAGGAATCGAGCTGCTTCAAGACAAATGATTTTTTGTTTGTTTGTTTTTTTGTGTTGAGTTTTCACCTGAATCCGTCCCCTGACCGGGTTCGTTGTGTGGCTGCACAAGAACAGTGGCACAAGAGCCCTGGCAGGACCAAGTGCCCAGGAGGCAAGGGAAGGCGAAGGGCAGACCGCCCCTGCCAGCAGCACAGCTCTTTTATCTGGATCAAAGTGTCTCTGCAACAACGGCCCTAGAAGTGCCTGGGAACTGCTCAGAGCCTTTCAGCAATGGAGGACACCCCGTAGATTTGGACCACTGTACAGGTATGGTTTTAAGAGCAACAGCAGTAACGACAGCTAAAAGAATTGCAATGGTAGTCTTATGCAGCTCAAATGCAGGGTTTGGATGCAGAGCACCAAACTCATTTGATAAATTAATTCGGTGAAGCTGCACTGAAAAAAGTGGCAAAGAATTTGGCTGCAGTGGCCTCTGGGTGAGTGAAGTTTCCCTTCTATCTCCCAGGAACCTGGTAGGGTGGTTTTAGCACTTTCAAGAGTTCAGGGTGTGGAGTTCAAACCAGTACAGTCAGGTGCTCCAAAGCAGATGACTTCAAAAACTCAATTACTTATGCATATGCTGCCACAATGCTCTCTTGTCATGTGGATTTCTCTTAGGCCACTTAAGAGTACACTTTTGCAAATGTATCTCGAGTCATTATGCTGGGATGGAGGATGCTCTGCAGTAATTGCATGAAAAGTCAAAAGATCATAAATTAACTTGGTTACAAAGTGTGCGGGAAAAGGTACCGTCTTTGTAGGAAAACAGTGTGATGGGTAATTTGCATTACAGTACCAGATCACTCAGAGCACACTGTCTTCATTCGTCAGTCTAAAGTACTCCGCGTTACTGCGTCAAGGGGACAAAACTAGACTCACTCAACAAAATGATTTGTTCCATTTTCAGTTACTACACCATCTTCTTTATCTTATGCCACACTACATTTTTGGTTGCTTGAATTACTTCTATGAATATCACCACAAAATAATCTATTGCCTCATTTGGCATTTACTGTTGAGTTGATGGACTCGGCTTGGCCAAAAAAGTAGCTACATTTCATCAGATGGTTTTCTTTTATGCCTTTGGGCCAGAGAAGGACTTAGGATTTTTTTTTTTTTTGGTGTCTTTTCTAGAAACAAATACTACACTTGTCTTCCAGCTAGGACTGAGATATATTAGAGATTTTATTCTCTACAGAGATATGATACCTGGCTTTTTTTTTTTTTTTGTCTTTTTAAAAGAAATTTATTTCTAAAAGAGTGATTTATCAGTGTTGCTAGCTGAGTGAATTTAATCTTGTGATTTCTGAGAGAAACCTGAAGACGCCTGAAGTTCAGAACTTACCCCAAGCCCTCCCAGAGAGAGTGCAGGTGTAGGAGGGGAAGGATTGCATTTATCCCTCTTGTTCTGAACCACCCCAGGGCTGTTGTTTCCATTCAAACCAACCCTTCCTCCTCACCAAAGAAAAAATAAATCATACATGGCTTGGTGTGCCACCATCTAGTGAAGACCTTAAAACATGTGCAGTACCTTTGAACGTGTATACAAGCCTAATGAAATCATTTAATCAATGGGATTGCAAATAGGCTTAAAAGTTTGTATGCTTTGCCTGATTAGGACTAAGGGAATGGGCCCTTAAGGAAACCAGATGGAGATATGATTAGTTTTATTAAGTGTTGATCCAGCTGCTGTATTTATATTCCCCCTGTTTATATGAACAATATTTGTCCAAGCATCTGAATACAAAACAGGAAACTTCATTTGCTGTAGGCACCTACCTAAGTTTGTTTAAAGTGGAAATAAAAATTCAGTTATAATAATAAAGCAGCACTGGCTGGCTGGGCCAGACGATATCTTCTGTTTGTTGGTGAATTAAATAGCATTTGTTATCAGGAGTGTCACTGCAGAAATCTGTATAATCAGTGCACAAAGGAGGAAAACCAAATGTCTTTCCTTTTTCTACTGCAAAGTATCAGAGATACTGACCTTGTAATACAGAGGACTACAACACAGATGATAGCAATCTGGATGGTTCCAATCACAGCTGCTATTAAGACATACTGAAATCGTACTGGACCTGGAACCACATATAAAACGCTGTAGTCCTTTTTTTCACAGTGTTGTCCAGTGTAGCCGGCATCGCATCTGAAATGAAAAATATTTCTTCCAGTTATGCCTGCTGCTTTCGAAGAACAACAAAACATCATATCTGAAAAAAACAGATCAATGGCTTAAGCGCATGCTTATGTGGGTCTTGTTTTGCAGGATGGGCCCCCCCAGAGAGAGCACTGTCACCTCCTCAGACCTCTCAGAGGGAAGGTTTCAGGTCCTCAGCACCACCGAGGTCTGTGAGAGTGAACGACACTGCAATAGTATCAGGAGGTGCCATGGGGATAAGGACTTGTCTAGCATCAAGCGGAACTACTTGCATGTCGTGATAAGAATCCATTTACTTCCTTGCACGACACATTTAAGATTTCTCCCTTTCTTTGGGGAGATGGGGGAGGGTAAAAAGCCATCTAGTTGTGGCTCCTTATGCAGATTACCTCTAAGGAAGTGATAAGCAATCATCCAAGCTCCATATGAAATGTGATTAGATGTTCCTGCAAGTGGATACATCATTTACATTTTGTTTGGTTGCTATAAAAAACCCCTCTGTTGATGCTGCAACCATCCACCCCAAGGCTGCCTGCTGTGCTGCTCACCAGTTCCCATCCTGCAGCCTCACATCTCCCCTCTGCCATTTTGGGGAACAGACAGTGGTTTTCCCATGGTAGCTCTTGCCCCGTTTTGCCTAAAAAGCCCAAGCAGGAAGATGCAAAAATCCAGGGCAATGGCAGCAGCAGCTATAAGAACCTGAGCCAGATTGCCTGGGCTGATAACCTCTCAGAAGCGTCAGTGGGGCACTAACCCTGATGGGTTAAGCCTTTATCTCTCCTGCGCTCCCACAGCAGCAGCAGTTTGAGGAAAGGACATTTTCCAGCTGAACGGAGAACCTAAACCACAGTAGCTGCAAAGAACAAAACATGCCCTGGCTGTTTGCAGGAGCTGGGAGAAGCTGGCTTGAGGATCTGCCCTCAGGGATAAGCCTGGTCTGTATCTTTGCTCTCCCAGTCCAATGTCTGGGGGAAATGCTGCTTCGTGGATAACAGTCCTTTTCTTTGCCACCAGGTTGCTGGTTGGACCTCAGAAGTGATACTCTCACATCTGCAGGGATGCATTTGCTACAGGAACAGCTGCTTTCACCATTGCTTCTCCCTGCCCTAACTTCCTCCAAAGCCACCTCCTGCACGAAGGAGCCACCGTCGACCCAGCTTGCTGCCCCACCAGCATCATTCCAGCCACAGCGGGGACGTGTCCCTGGAGGCACACCTCTCCTTCACGCGGAGGAGGCCACCTAGCAGCTGTCTGAGCATGCTGTGGAGTGCTGTTTAAAACACATCTAAATATAACTGAAGGTTAGTGAATGTTTTTATAATCAATTAACATTCTGCATAACTCAATACACTTTTGCCACAAAAAACAGGGACTTTGTTGAATAAGTCTAATGGATTTTGTAGTATAAAGGACCATGGTTACCATTATTTTCCATATTTTTTTCTAGATAAACTTTTATAAGTCAGTATTTTCATGTGTGTAGCCTTTCATCCTTGGTAGAAGAAAGGTTACCTGCAAGACGGTTCCAGCATGTTAGTGGAGTGCTCACACTTGCCGTGCATGCAGAAGCCATTGTAATGCTCTGGACAAGGGATGTAGATCCCTCTTGCACTTTCTTCCAGCTTATTTGCATTCTCTGTGAACACAGGTGAAGGGAACATTAACCTGACAATGCAGGATAAGATGAAATGATGGAAAGAACTCAACGTATAAAAGGAAGGAGCATCAAGAAGAACAAGATACGAAAGATGTTGTTTATGGGAAGCAAGAGCAAGGGTTTGCGTATCTAACTCCCGTCAAGTTACAGCAAATGAGACACCAGAAAAAATAATTTGACTATTCAAAACCTGATTACAGAATAACACATGAAAAATGCCTAATCATTTCTGTTATCCTCTACAGACTGTCTCCTCACGCCCAGGCAAGGGTGGGAGGAAGACTTGGGACATTTGCATGTAATATACCATATACATTTGGTCATTCAATACAACATATTCAGAAAGATAATTTTATGGCTGAAGATGAGGAGCAGGAGTCCAGAGCTGAAGTTTCTCATCAGTGCTGCACATCCATGCCCCCAAGCTCCAGGCCTCGCCCCATCCCACAGCATGGGTACCTTTAAGCTTGTTTGACTTTCTGTGTCTACTTCTGCAGCTGTTAAATAGTCACTGAGACTGCAAATCCTGGAACATACTTCCTTCCATGTAGCCAGGAAAATGGAGGCTTCATTTAGTTTTAAAACAGGTATGTGCTCAACATTTACATCATGGGCTGAAATGCGGAGTGTTACTTGCAATAAACTCACATGAATGTTGTAGGTGACCAAGGTGTTAATTAATCTGGGTAATTTTGGCAAATTCTTCCATTTAACCACTACTTATGATATCTCAAGTGGTAAAAATCCTTTTTCTGTGATAGTATCATCTAGCCATGATTAATTAAAAAAGGAAGAAAAAAATTCTCATGTTAGACGCCCGAGGAAATGTAGTTTGCACACAAGTAAGTTGAAGCATTTGTATCTTCCAAAGGAAGTCCCCCAGTGTTGTGGAACAATTGCAGTTTGTGTTCTGCCTCCAAGCCAGTCGTGCTGGTAGTAGGTATGCTTAGGTATTATCCCACCTTTGGGAAAAGTGTGTGCGGCAGATCCAAGATTCAGATTTTCATAATGAATTTCTTTCCTATGGCTGCTGCCCAAGGAGAATTTTAAGAGTCTCTAACAAATTGCACTAATGAAGTTGGTTATATTGTCCTTATGTTAAAACAGATGAGGACAGGCTCCCAGCAAATGAGAATGACAGGGCAACCTCTACATCCCTGTAGGCAGCACTGACTTCTCTGTCATCGTTAGGACTTTCAGGGCCTCTGCACTATGAACCATTATTGCATCTTTTCAAACGCACCCATGTTGAACACAAACCTGTGTGCCTCTCCTGGTTCCCGCTTACGTTGGGATACCTGTGCGAGGCTGCAATGAAGGCTGTTAATGACATTGCAGTGCAGAAGCGGGCATCGTGGTGCAGGGACGATTCCTGGGCTTGGGGCTGACTGCTGTCTCTGGGATGGCATGAACAGGACAGGATGAAAGGAGGCATCCTCTAGGCACGGCATAACCTCCTTCGAGAGCCTGCCCAGCAATTTCTGCTACTGGAAAGAGGTGGGAGTGGAACGTCTGTTTGGTCTGGCACTAAACATTTTTGGCTACCCATCACCCTCTAGGTGAGACACTGGCTATCAGCATGTGAAATATATACACAGGAGTTGTTATCCCACCAGGACTTCATGTATGTTCCTTTTTTCCACCTGGAAATCTTCCTGGAACAGAAAAACCAGCTGTGACATATGCCAGCTATCAACGGACTTGCCCAGTGCACACAGGTAGATCCTGATGTGCTCGGGACTTGCTGGGCTCTATACACAGGTAGTGATGATCTGCGCACTGCGCCCGATGGCTTCTGCCTGTGCTGGGCCTCCGCTATGGTCCACATTCAATACATGTCTGTCCTGAAAACTGCAGCAAGAAATACAGGATCCTTATTAATACCCATTTTTCTATTCTGGAAAATATTATGCTGTTTCCTTCAGATCTTCCTTTAGTGAGAGCTTACTTCCTTTCCAAAGAACAGGAGATGGCTCTGTGTGCATGCTTGTGGGTGTAACTCCAATCCTTCCTTCTCAGGAACCATGTACACCTCAGTGATGTCCCTGCACCGCCATCAACCAGCGTCAGAACCCCTCCTCTGCTAAAACAGTAGGATACCATTTGGCTTCTTTTTTCTTTTTTTTTTTTTTATTTTTAAAGGCATGCTTCAAGATGGTGAGGGAAATCGTTACTTTCAGGACAGACTAATCCGATAGGACTCGAAAGGGGACCAGGACCTCTCTCAGACTTGCAGATGCTCTCACTGCGTGTAGGCTGTAGGGCTGGTAAAAAGAGGAATGATTTTTCTTCCTCCCGCAATCATGTGGGCAGAAACCATGTTTTCTTTAAAAAGGTCTCTAGCATACTGTAAAGTAAATCTAGGATGCTGCAGAACTTGTAATTACACCTCTAAGTGTAATGTTATGATGGAAAATGCTTTACTGAATGATGAGATGGCCCGAGTTTTGCTCGCACTTCACAGGGTAAACCCTTCATACAGGAACACTTGTCATCTAGCTTGGAAGAAACCACAAAACTTACTCAAATTGTCTGTAGTCCCTCATTTTCACAGATGACTCCTCTAAAAAGTGTTAGGGGTCGAACAAAAAGGCAGAAAGGGGGAAAAAAACTTGTATTTATTTTGATCTCCCATTTTGGTCATTTGAAAGACAGGCCACAATGAGAGCATCATTTACTTCAGCAAAAGAAGTTCCCCTCCTCTTCCGGCACGTTTTGAATTCACCCAAAGTAATTCCCCTGCCTCGCAAACCAGGTTATTTTTCTCATTACACAAAACATCTTTTCAGATTCAAAACAGAGACCCAGACACCAAGATATGCTTTAAAAGTTCCTTCATGTTAAAACTGACTGCTCTCGTTCCTGAAGGATCTGAGCACTTTTCAGTAATCCAGCCATTGATGAGATACTATCATGAATGCATCGCAGGGTGTACATCACTATGAAACAAGAACTATAAATTAATCATTTCTAAAAAGAAAAGATCTGAATATATAATATGTTTAAATTTTGATTCAAATAAGAAATGTACAAAGTTCAAAAAAGTAAAACTAAATGAAATAAATTAAGATTTCCCCCCCCTTACTATAATTTTGGATTATTTATAAACTCAGTACCGGAGGCAATCCTCCCTAATCAGATTATGGTATCACCAAACTAGGGAACCCCTCTACCATGCCAACCTTACACCTACAGAGAGCAAAGCTTAATATAAAGTCACCCACTTTTTTCCAAGCACAGCAGTTCAGTAGTCACAGAGCAACAATACAGACCAAATTCAAAGTTAGTCAGATTTCAGTAAAATTAAATTCAGTAGCTACTCTTGAATCATTAGACTTGCTGCATTGTTATTGGCAACTACGTGTGAAAGTTTTATTTGCACCAAAAAGAGATTTGTACCTTTCTGTGATGGCTAGAATTTAAGACGGAAGCTGTAAAACCTAAAGACGAAAACTGGACTGACTGGGTCAGTCTCTCCTATCTCTGGACAAATGTAATTCCTGCCACATTTCTCAAAATGCTTCCCCTTTTTATTTTAAAAAGAAATACACCCTCACACCCTCCGTATCTACTGGATTCAGACACCTTTTTCTTGAAGCATTTTTCTGATAGAAAATGTCACTTTGATGAAGCCAACATCCTTTGCATTTCTGCAACAATTTCTTCATCTTTAGCCTAACGTGACATTTCATATTGTTCACATCTTTTGTTAGTGCCAGAACATGACATGATAGCCTATCATATAAGATATACTAGTCAAAACAGATTATTTTTAAATGCATTGAGGCCAGATGCTACTTTGTGTGGACTGAAACAGCTTATCATCTTGCTTACTAGAAGAGCCTCCCAGTTGAACACTTGCTCTCCAGCCTTCCTGTGGATGGCAGGGAGATGCCGAGACAATGAGCTATTTTGCTGGGGTAAGAAATTGGTTCTTGAAAAGTTATCCAGCGTGAATAACCACCCACTCAGTGATCTTGCTTTTGCTGATGGGTTATCTTCTGAAATGTTAAATAAATTATTTAAAGCTATCTTGTCTAAATTCCTTAAGATCTATGGCTGTTCCTGTCCTCCATTAAGAAGCAGTGGAAGAATTATTTCAAATATATTTTGTATTCTTTTTATTTTAATTTCTGTTTTAGCTATGCCTTTATTTCACAGGTTCTGGAAGCTGAATGCACACCGTCAGGATTCTCAGGTAATACCTCATTGAAGGCTGAAATTCAAAAGCCAAAACAGGCTGCCCCGTTGCAGGACCCAACTCTGCAAGTGATGAGAACAACGCAGGCAGATTCCTCCCTGGGCAGCCCTCTCTGGTCCCCAGCTCCCATCCGAGCTAGTGTGGAGCTTCTGTTACACAACTGAACATGTGGAGAGCTTCGCTGACAAACGAGTAAATCCGTTAGTGCCCTTGATGAGGATTATATGAAGTACTGCCTGGAGTGCACAGAAAATTCTTTCCAGACAGAAGTTCCTGCAATCCACTTTGGAGAAATTAGATACAAATCTAGGCAAAAATAGGATTCTTATGACCAAAAATTGACTGCCAGGCACTTAACAATCTTTAGTTAAGTTTGCAGGGCTGATAATTCTGTCATTCTATACGTTTCAATCAGTAAGACCTTTTAGGTGATTTCAGGCAAGCAAAGTAGAGGGACAAAACCTGTAAATTTGCATGTTAGCATTTTCACTGTTGTATAGCGCATAATGTTGGAGCTTATGGAAATAGTAACTGCCCATATGAGAAAATACTGACTTCTGTACAGAGTTAGTACCTTTTTTACAGTCGTGACTGGACTGAGGGAGGTCCTGCAAATACATATATATATATACATAAATTTCATCAAATAAGGGATGGGACGGTGAATGATGTATGGCAACAGCTATTTTGACACCTATCTCATTGGAAACAGTGGTTAAGGAGAATTGACTTACATAATAATTTAATATTTTAATACTACTGAGGGCAGTCAAATTTGCAGCCGAAAGCTCTCGCTGATATTGAGGTAGTAAGTTCTTACACATCACATTTTCAGAGGATTTATGAAGGGGGAAAGGGATGTCCTTAACCTTCTCAATCCCTTTTGGAAGTGTGTCCCTCCTTAGCAGCTCTCCCAAAGATACGCTGCAGAGCATAGCACTGGGAGCTTGCTTAACAAGGCTCTTCTGCTCTGCATGATAGAGACGTAGTATGGCAATTCTTATTAGAAATCAAAATAAAGGTCCAGAGTGTATCAACCTAAGGAGCAAGGGTAGAGGAAGCCCTGAGTTTTGTGGGAGAGTTTCAGTGATTGACTAGGGGTGGGAATCTGAATCCTGTGGATGAGCCTAGGGACAGCCTGTGTTACTCATCTGCAGGCTTCACAGGGTCAGCCACTGCTGCTCTTTAGGGGGAAGCGGGTAAGCCCAGTAATGTTTGCAGCATCTGCAGAGGTTTGAAGGTCCCTCTGTAAATTCAGGAGGAATGGGGTGGTAGTGGTGTTGCTCCCCTGAAAGCGCAGAATTGCTTTAGCAGCCTTTCTGGTACTTCCCCCTCTGTAATAGAATCTAAAAAGCATTGAGGTGCCACAGCGACTTACGGGGATGAAGTCCGTAAGCAGGCTTCCTGCATACTTGTAATGAAGAAGTGTGCTGATAAATCCCAGCTCAGGCCCATCTCTTATGAGAGGAAAGAGATTTCTCCCAAGTCTTTTGCTCAACAGCTCCAGACACCTTGCCCTTGACGATGCTGCCCGCAGCCATGCTGCCGTCCACCACCACCGCCATACCTCGTCACTGACAGATGCTCAGATCTGACCTATCCATTATCTGGACACAGTATGTTCCTTTCTCTTATAACCTTTAAAAGCTTGCTCTTCATCTTACGAACATAGAGTGTCTTACAATGAAGAAAATGTGCACAAGCAACTCGTCTGAAAATCACTGTTGGGGTGGGCGTTGGGAGTGAAAATTCAGAAGGAAGTGCTTGCTGCAGCTCGAGGGGGAGCTCACCAGCCCACTCCCCTGAGAGCTTGTGGAAAGCGAGGCACCAAATGTCAGCTGAAAACGTCTGGCACCACTATGCTGCAGCCATAGCCTAAATTGGTCCTGCAGCCAGTCCAAGTATGAACTTCAAGCTAGTCTTTCTTCATAAACGGCGCAAAAAATACCATCCCCGTATTAGCTACTTTACCAAGAGGAAAAAAAAGAAATGAAACTTTGTGAATTAAATTACATTCGCTTCTTTTCTCAGGCACAAAATAGGCTTGCTCAACACAGTAATTTATTAATTTTAAATGTCCCTATGCAAATTAGTTCCCTGGAATAAGATAACATCTACTTTCCTTTTTAAAAATAATCTAGTGCTTTTTATGTTTGAGATGATGGCAAGATGTCCTAGTGCACTTGGAAAAAAATATTGTGCTCTTGTCTTTTGCAGCAATGTATCATAATTATTCAGCCTGCTGCCATAATTAATAATAGAAACCAATGAATTAAGACACTAATAATCCCCAGATGTTCAAATGGAGAACAAAATACTTTCAGCTTGTCAGCATATATATGTGGGCTAGGCTATGTATGTTAAAACTATCTCTGAACTTTTGAATTGAGAAGTACTTTTATTTACATCATCTGTGAATGTATCCATCTTCCTTATTTGAAAAGACTGCTTGAAATTAGGCAACTTGTTAATCATTTTCCTGTACATAACAAGATCATTTGTCTACCGAAATCTGAATTGCACATAACCTTTGTTTTTAACCCTTGTTTGTTTTTTTTGCAGTGGCCGTAGTCCACCCCAGACACAGATGCCTTGCCCTAGAGGCTGTAGACCCCTAGCAGCCGAGGTTCCTACACACACGAGTAGGTGCTACCAGGGAGCTACTGCAATCCAAGGTGCAATACAACCCTAAAATAGCACAAGTACATGCTAGGGACCATTGCTCACGTGTCTGAACAGGAACACCCGGCAATATTAGCTGAACTGAAACAGAAGAGAAAAAACCGCCATGTGGGCTAACGTGTTGCTCCAAACCAGCACTTTCTCAGTGCTCAGGTGCTCACATTAGACACAACTCCTCCCTGGGGTGACCATTTCATTCAAGGAGGTAAAGCAGGCTGTTGTCTCACCTCATCTGACCTCCTCTGCTTCTCCCCCCCCCTTTCATCCACTGACCCCTGCCGAGGCCATCGGTAAAAGCAGCGGTCACTGCTGTTTAAAGCAGATGCTGCACAAGTGCCTCCACACTTGACTTGAGGACACACAGAGGTGATGCTCTGACCGCTTCCTTCAGCAGCTTCACGGAGCAGTTCATCGCTGCATGTGAACGGCACCTGCCTGCTTTCCAGTCCACCGAACGGGAAAGGCTTCAGCTCCCCGTACCGCCTCTGTCACCAGGCCACCTCTCAGTGCTTTTGTGGGCGAGCTGCACAGACGGAGCTCTTTAAGACCGTCGCCACAGGGCCAGTCTTGAGGCCTGCGATCCTTGCTACGGAAGTCATTTAATGATGTGGGGCCACACTGTGGATTTATCAAAGCCCTGGGTAAAGGGGCCCTTACGGTTTGTGCTTCCTTCTTTTGTGCCAGGATTGAATAAATCTGCGTTAACCCCATTCCTAGAATAGATTAAATACCTCTTTGTGCTAACTCAGCTAGTCTTTGTTTTTTGGCACGTTTCACTGAGATCCCCCTGGCCCTGTGGGAGCGGCCCTGTGGGAGCGGCTTCCTCCCTATTCAGAAACTGGCCATGTAAAGGAATAAAGTCGTAGTTTTTTCCTTGTATATAATCTCCTTAGGCAGCTCATGACAGAGCCCTTAGAGGATGAGTTAACATTATTATTATTGTAATTCTGTGGTGAAAAAAGTTGGTGTCAGTTTAGAGATTTGTGAGGTTCCCGCCAATTAGGCTGTGCACCTGAAGGCAGAGGGGCGAATGCTGTATCCATCACACGTGGCACGGCACAAGCAGAGCGGTATCACTCCTGTGAGAAATTCCTCCTGATGGCTCAGCTGAGGATCATTCTCCCTCCCACCCGCCTCTCCTCGCGTTATTCCTTAGCGCCAATACGGTCAAAAACGGACAGTGGGAACCCGACCAAGGCTCCTCTCTGTCCTCCCCTCTGAAAAAGTACCTATATCTGAGAGTTGCAATTTACTGTTTAATACCAGATTAAACAGAGGTGGAAATACCATCCCAGTATGTGGATGTCAGTGGCAGAAGATGCTTCTTTGTATGACCAAATCATGCTTCCTTCAGAGCAAGCAGGCGTGGATCTGCAGGACGAGGCAGAGGGTGGGTAGGAGGGATGCTGACATAGGAAGCATCTCACATTCAGTGCTATCTTCCAGGGCCTCCACAAAGAGGATTTGTCGCACTGCACGCATGATGGAGGAAGCATGGGCCACAGGAGCCAGACCACCATCCCTACCACGCAGCTGTGTGCAGCACATAAAAACACACCCTTCTCCCTAGCAGCAAAACCAAACAGCAGCTATTCAACCTGGTCCCAGTCGACCCAGCAATATTAGTTAACTTAGTCAAGTGGTGATTAAGGAACAAAATTCCCTGAACTTGACCCAGTGGTGTCCTGCTGTTTCTGCTTTGTCTTCTACTATGCAATTTCCGTATCAAAGCAGCCTTGCTAGTGCAGCACTGTGAGAGCGGCTTATTTATATGTAGATGCAGCTATATGACATTTCCAAATGCCATACATTTGCATACGAAGGTTCCACTTTTTTTTTTTCCTCTTTAGAGTAAACAGAATCTGCTGCAACTCCAAAGCATTGCTTTCATGCAATTGGAGCTTTCTGAGAACCATCCTCCTTATGAAGCTAAAAAAAAAACCCCGAAACACCTCATTTTCATAACTTGGCAACCTTGGCTATCAATAGTGTCTATGGGCAGGTTTTCTGATTTATAGCTGTACCTTTGACACCAAACCGAGCGTGGAAAGCAAAATTGCAAGACCTTAACATTTCATATGAAATGGCTGCAGATAATCTGCAATACAAATCAATATCTGCAAATAGCCCTCAGACATATGATGGAAGCTTGTGGTCATCCTAAAAAAGGCTGTGGGTCACATTCATTATAGCTATGAAGATGGTATTGATTTTTGTCACTGATCTTTCACCTGAAAACAACAGCAAGTGCTTGTTGCAAGAGCTGCTGGGGAGCTCTGAAACTGCAAACCTAACATGAAACCATAACCTTATGTAACATGGGGAAAGCCAAGTGGACATTATATATTCAGCTTTCTCGTCAGAGGAAGATAAGGCTGAAGCAGATGGTATGTGGGCAAAGTTTCAACCTGAATACACTGCCTTCTAAAAAACAAGAGTGCCAGGAAAGCATCCTGATTTCGCTGCACGAGGTGGATGAACACGCTACCGGCACATTAAAGAGGCGCCTGATGTGGAGCCTCGAGATACGTGTTACGAAGGAGCTGGAAGAGCTTTCCATTGCCAATGTGTGTAAGGAAAAACAAGAGTCTCAACATCTCTCACGTACCACCTAGCGTGAGTAGTATGAATTATGTATAATGCACAGATTGAGCCCTGTCCTCGTACACGTCTGCACCGGGATGCGCAGCCAAGGGTGTAAGCTGAAGGAAGCGGTCTTTCGGTATCACCAAGCGGCGTGGGAGTGCTGACGGCATGCAGAGCGGATGGCGGAGTCACCAGGAATCAGCTGTCCCTCTCTCATAGCTCAGCACTGCTCCGCAGCTGCGAGCAGACTCCTCCACATCCCTGCTCCCCCGTGGGTGGGCAAACGCCGAGGTGAGGACGAGCCGCTCCCTCGAGCCCCTGCTCTGCCTGCTGTTGGGTGACTGTGATGGGCGCTTCCCGACTGTGACCACAGGCACAGCAAACCCCTGGAGTCACCCTTAACAATCACTGCAGTCTTAGCTTACCGATCTGCCACTGCGTTTCTAAAGGACTTCCTCCTCCCCCACTGACTGGTAGATAGCATCAAATATGACAAATGGGATGAGGTGCCAGAAAGCTGATAAATACTGTTGATATCGCCCTAAAAATAGGGAAGGGATATTTGTACCCTTCTGACACTTTTCCAAGAGTAGATGGATATGCATGACCTAAGTTTTAAGACGGGTGTCAAGAATATTGATGTGTGGAGGAAGCAAGATCGTTTCGCTGGCACCGCCCTGGGGGACAGCCACATGAGTAACGACGCTTCCCGTCGCCGGGACGCGGGTGTGCAGGGAAGGGGCTCGGGGAGGGCTGCGCCTCCGGTGCCCCTCCAGAGAAAGAGGATTCTGGTGCCAGCGTTGCTCTGCCCACCTAGGACGTACCTTTTCCTCTGTGGGGATGAAACAGGGTGCAAGTGCTGTCAGTGCCTGGTGGGACCCTGCATGGCTGGCTGGCACAGGGCTCACGCTAGGACAGCCTGCAACTGCTGCGTGGCTCTGAAGGGCTGTTTGGGAATCGAACTGCCTAAGGACATCTTTCATAAAAACAGTGGAATAAAACATGCATATGTTCTGATAGATTGGGTAAGAGTTACAAACAGCAATTTTGGTGCAGATTTGTTCATGAGGACTAGTAAACCAGGGCGTTGTAGTGCCCTAAGTTATGGCCTTGCAATTGCCGCCAGGCTAACTCATGCTCCATACATGACTGAGCCCAGTGTGTTTCTGTGAGAACACCTGTAAATTTAATTCAGCATTTCCAACCCATCTCTGGAAACGTGGAAGCCAAATGCAGTTTTTTCTTTTCCCCTCCAATGCCTACAATAATGTAGACTCCAAAGGTGTCCAATGCACACGTGCAATCCAAGCTTCCTGAAGTTACTCCCTGTCAGGCACCTATGCAGGTGGCTGGCAGGAATTTAAGTACTGATGCAATTAGTACCTCTAGGGACTACATTGATAAAAATTGCTTTTAAGCAATTTAACTGTGGATTAACAAAGCACATTTCCGTGTTTGTATGAAAATGCACTTATCACATCTGTATTCACCTGGCTATCATCAGAGGAACATGCACATCTTATGTAGCACGAAGCTGCATTTTCCAACAACCCTCACCCTGTCTCTTCAGCTATGTGAGTGGCTTTTACTGGCAGAAAGATTGGGCAGGCAATCAATGAAACAAAGCAGGAGCTTCGCTTTGAGAAACTGCTGCAAATAAAAGTGCACCCTAATCCAATTACCAGGCTGTCCCCTAATTTCCAATAGGAACTCTGGGTCCGAATGGATTGTTTTCTGCAAAGATCAATGGGTGGCAAGAAGCAGTATTTGAAAAGGTCTCCGACTTACATTTAGGCCTGCCAGTGTGACGTTATGAGAGTTTACTTTTTGGTTGCACACTTCAAAAAAACTCAAAAAATTTTAACTGAAAGCCAGTATGAAAGGCAGAACTGTCAGAGAGGTCTGATGGGAGGCACAGAGACGGAAAGGTTACCCAGGTACGTGTCAGCGTGGACAAGTAGGTCAGGGGCGTCATTTTGGCCACAAGGCATTTCCTTCAGTCCTTTTGACAACCTGAAGGTTTTACAGTCCTAGTTTTGCACTAATTTTATGTTCAGTTTTGATTACTAAAAGTAGAGGGTTTTTTTGGGTTGTTTGTTTTTTTTTAGAGGGGGTGGGGGTCATGTCAATAAGATCCCACCAAGCTGGAGCATGGCACCCATTTGGCTCCCTCCCCTCCTTTCTTTTTTTCTAAGGTAGTATCTGTGCTTGTAAAAACATGCTGCCCAAGAGAATTCATCCACGAAGATGAAAGAAATGCTGCAGAACTTGGGGGAAGTGTGTGTAAGAAAATAGGAGACAGACATAAAAATATATAACTCCTATATATGGTATTTTTGAATGCTTCCTCAATCATGTGCCTGGCAAATCCCCTGTGCATATGTTGGTTATTTTAGTTGCCAGAACATGACCCTGAACGACCCGTGACTACTCAGAGATATGTCTGTTGTTGGCTAAAAGGATGGTTTTAGCCATGCATTTCACTGCTTTTGTTCGGGCTAGTCAGAAAAGTAAATACATTTTATTGACATGTTGCAAAACTGTGATCACTCCTCCGTACAAAGCAAAGCACTGCACTTGCTGAGGGATGAATCCTGCTCAGTTTGCCCCTATTTTTACTCACCTGTCTCCCCTGAGTCCTGCATTGTAAAACTGTGATGGTAATGGGTCCACACAGTCTACAACTTTGCTTTCTGTATCTGCCCAGTTCTACTGTAAAAATCTTCAGTGGCTGCCCACAGGATGAGATTTTAGCAGACATTAGAAATTCCTACTCAGTAATCAGGACCTCAGTATGTTTCCCTTCTCATGCCTGAAGCTGGAAAGGTATCCATGACTATTCCCAATTTTAAGTGTAGGAGAAAATGGTAAAACAATATGAAATGTCACTGCAGCAAAAACTGCTATATTCTTTTACCTAATTTACCAAGGATACACTTTGTTTACCCTCTGTCATGAAACTCTGCAATGGCAGGTGTCATGGTTTAACCCCAGTTGACAACTAAGCCCCACACAGCTACACGCTCGCTCCCCCCCGGTAGGATGGGGGAGAGAATCAGAAGGGTAAAAGTGAGAAAACTCGGGGGCTGAGACAAAGACAGTTCAATAGGGAAAGCAAAAGCCGCGCACACAAGCAAAGCAAAACCGGGCAGGCAGGTGCTCAGCCATCTCCAGGAAAGCAGGGCTCCCTCACGCGTGACGGCTACTTGGGAAGACAAATGCCATCACTCCGAATGCCCTCCCCTTCCTTCTTCTATATAGCCCAGCTTCCTATGCCGAGCATGACGCCATATGGTACGGGATATCCCTGTGCTCAGCTGGGGTCAGCTGTCCCGGCCGTGTCCCCTCCCAGCTGCTTGTGCCCCCCCGGCTCCTCGCTGCTGGGGTGGGGTGAGAGGCAGGAAAGGCCTTGGCTGTGTAAGCGCCGCTCAGCAGCAGCAACATCATCCCTGTGTTGTCAGCGCTGTCAGCACAGATCCAAAGCACAGCCCCATACCAGCTACTGCAAAGAAAATTAACCCTACCCCAGCCAAAACCAGCACAACAGGACAAAGCCAAAACCTTTTCATGTTCTCAGTTTTGCGACAAAAGGGTCCAATCTCATTGTACAAATTTAAGCTTTTTGCCTATTACTCAAATGCCAAAGGACTACCAGTCAATAACTGGTCTCTGAGATGTGGAAAGGAGACCACCCAATGCTGCAGAGGCACATACTTTGTGCCTCTCAGTTGCCTCAGGAGCTGAGAGAGATCCCTCCAGGGCGCACATCGCACTGAGGTCACAGTTATGGAGCCGTCACCTCTCCTTGTCTGATGACTGCAAACTCTTCCAGAAGCACAATGTCCTTGAAGAGACTTCTCCACAGACTCAGCTCAGACTCTGCTGAAATAAGCCAACTGCAGATGGGCTCTGGTTGCCTTGGGATGTCCATCTCCCATCAAACTCTTCTCTTCAGACCCCATGGCTCCCCCCACCTCTACATGTCGATGTATTTTGGCATGACAGGACGCAGTGTGAGCGCAGAGCTTGCCCTGCTATTTCTTTCCATCAAGAGCAGAATAGCTTCTCTATACCACAGTGGTTCTGAGATTCATCACTGGTCACACAGCCCATTTTGAAGCACAGACAGAAAAGTCTATTAAGAACATCTTCTTTATAAATGAATACCTGCAGTTACTATTTTTATATGCCCGCATCCATTATTATTGTCTTACAGAAGTGCCACAGAAGTGAGCTGTAGAGATGGCATTTGTGTAAATAAAGGGTTTGGTATTTTATCTCAGCACTCACTCCTAGAGCTGATATTCAAAGTGGGAGAAGCTGAATGGAAAAGAAAGGGCAATTTCGGGAAATGGAAAATTTACTAAGAATAAAAATGGATGAAAAAGCCGCACAGAGAAATCATGAAGCCATTAAACTCAATGGCCATTCTCCCACTAGCTTCAGCGAGGCCAGAATTTTACCTACTGCCTCTTTAAATCTTATTCACTCTTATAACAGCATTTTAAACCAAACAGCTGACATCCCTCTGCCCAGCCAAGGCCCTTTAAATCACTGAAATGCAGGATGGAAAAAATCCGCAGTGCCAGATGTGTCTAAAACCAGTCACAGTTCTTGTTGAGGCAATCTGCAGGGGAAAATGTTTAGCATATATTATGCCTGACAAACACTAATAGTTTATCAGTTTTGATATTATAGACTAATAACAAGCCCTTCCATGTCTATTTCATTTGCAGAGCACAGAGATGGGCTAGACTCCTGCTACTCGGTTTTAGAACAGTGTTTTTTATTTAATCCTTTCCCATCCTAGCTAGATGGAAGTACACTTCCATTATTTAATGAAATTGTAAATGAAATACCCGGGGGAGGGGGTGTTTTTTACGTACACCTGACACAGCTTTAAACCACAGACAAAATAGAAGAGGGAGATTAAAACCGTAGGGAAGCTTTTAAATTTTTTTTTCCCCTCCTGAAAGATATTTTGCCATTATGTAATGCTGTCTAAAACGGCTAAGGCTGGTGATAGCGGCAGTAGGCAAAAATGTGCATTTCAATTCAATGCTGATAACATTCTGAAACGCACTGCCACTGGTTCTGTTACAGCGTATTTCATTTACAGCTGTTATATTTATGGGAAGAGAGTTTCACACTCACTTAATGCTTACGGGTACACGGTAAAATGACAGCCCAAGTGTGCAAGAAGTCACCTTGCTAAGCAGGTCAATGCCACGTTTCAAACCTGAGTTTTTAAGCGGGCTTCCACTGGCCCCGTGGTACAGATGTGTGCCTCAAGCTGCTGAGGCTGGGATTCTCCCAAACGCAGAGAAACGCTCTAGGGAAATAAGTGATGGAGATGGTATAGCTGATATTCAAAATGCTCCATCTCCCACAGCATTTCCTACTGCCTGTAAGCCATTTCCATTTTTCCTGAGTAACAAATTTCTGTCACTAGTGGTTTTGATGTCTCATACACTAATGTTAAGAAATACAAAAAGAACAGGTACGTCGCATTGCTCAAACAATCAGTGCAAGATATGGGTTTTAGCAGATGTGTTCGATGAAAAGAAGTGGAACAATCAGGAAAGTGAAAATGATGCAGCAAGGTAATTGTCTGTCTTTATTTTCTTTACTCAAAACTATTAAACTAGGCAAAAATTACTACTTGTCTCCGTGTAGTCTAATTCTGAAGGTCTATTAAAAAAAAATATACCAGCTGCTTCTTTTATTCCCCAGCTGTATTTCTTTACATTTGCATTTATGCTTCCTGTTTCTTTGTTATCTTAAGGCTCAGGTTACCATTTCACGTGACTAAATGATCAAATTATCTTGTGTTTGTATTGTAATTTGACATGATGATACTCCTAGAAAAGATGATGTTTCAAGTCAGTTCTAAGTAGCAACTTTCCTTACTATACAACTTATTTATTACAACTGTCACAAGCTTTCATCTCATGATATTTTGATATCTAACATTTCATAAAGCAAGCCAAAACATGCCATGAAACAAAATTCTGAAGAAATTCAGTTCTATGAATATTTCAAAATATTTTTTTTTTTTTTTTTTACATTTCAGACTAGATCAAACCCAAATATTTAAATGTTGATGTTTCCTGAAAACAGACATTCCAGCATCTCATTATAACTTTAACTCTCAAATCCTTGGGAAGGCTCTGTAATTCTTAACAGCAGATTTACAGAAACTATGCCTAAAATAGAGCTGCTAGGCATAAAAATACACTGTGGTACTCCTTAATATCCATTAACTAATTCAAACTAGTGCTGTGGATGGCAAACAGCTGCTGTGCACCATCTCAAACAGCACCATTCAAGGACAACTCTTGAGCTAATCAAAGTGCCTGGAGCCCAGAGGAAGGGTGTAACCGAGGGTGAGCAAAATTCCTCCCCAAATTCAGACACAGGATTAATTTTCCCAGCCTTTTCCCTGAGGAAGATTGACAGAGTCTTGTCTCAAATACTTTTTTAACTTTCATTTCTTGTAGGGGAGGCAGGGGAGTTGAGAAGGAAAAGAAGATGCTATCAAGAGGAAAATGCCTTCAGCAAGATGACGTCAAAAGGCCAAACCTACCATCTTCCTGGCATGTGGATGAAGTGCTAGTGGTTACAGACCGATACCTAAACCAGCACCACAGCTGACACAGGCTGAAACCAGCCATCGTTGACACGTGTGCCACCACCCTGCGCCACAGTAAGTCTCAGACTGTACCTACACACTTTCTCTGGTCCTACGGGACAACAAGGCTGCATGGCTTTTCTAGACCCCAAAGGGAAAAGAATCTAACCTCCCCTGTGACATCTGATATGAAGTGGGTTTGGGGCTGTCTGCAGTAAATTGAAGTACAGATCTGTGAAAGCCACTTTGTGGCCAGACTCTTCCTGCATTATTAGATGGAGTTAATATACAGCCCTGCTATTTAACACTGGTATATCTCAAAGGAGATATAGAGCAAGTGGGGGGGTGTCTCATCTAGGAAGTGGCAAAGATACGGTATTAACTGGGTGCCACAATGTGATTTAGTCAAATACAAAATGACCTTTTTTTGATAACTGTAAATCCTTTCACAATGGCAGAGCCCACATGCTCTGTGGGGCCAAGTATTATGGTGCATATTCTGTATGTTCAAGGCAGCTGACCAGCGACTGTAGATCACATTGCTGGATCTTCATTTCCATAAAATTCTGAAAAGAGTTGTTGGGAAAAACCAATTCTGGGAGGGGCTTTAACTAGAGCATAACAACTAACATGACTGCAAAACATGAAAGTGTTTGTCCAAGAGTCCCTTCCTGCATTCATTTCTTCGGGGTATCCCTTGCCATTAGAGGTCCTATCCACAAAGAAGGTATCTGGTTAAAGACAACTTGAGAAGTTTGGCACATTTCAATTTGTGTTGAATTTTAGGGATCACATTTTCACGTGTAAGCAGGAAAGTCTCTTTTTTCTGCAAGCTCTACCTCCCTCTGAGCTTATTCATTCTTCTGATCAAAACACAGATATTGAGCAGAGGACAAAAAGATCAGTGGGCACTGCAAGGCTCAGATTTGCTCAGGAAGATGACTTGCTTTCTATGCTCCAAGTAAGACAAAACATATGTAAATGATACACAAAGTGTTTATGGACTGGGACACCAACGGAAGAATCTGTAGGAATGCCTACGTGAACTCAAATCTGCTCATCCCTACTGCACACACAATTTCTGTTTTTATCTATAACCTTTAACAGAACAAAATATTACAGAGGCTGTTTACATGATAGTATAAGGGAAGAAACAATCAGTGAGGTGCCCAGTCTTGAGGAAGCTGAAGAAGTGGGAGCTAGTGTTTGAAGCAAGCTTTATGAATTTTGCACAGGTCTGATGGAAACCCCAGATGGAAAAATATACTCCACCCTCACCCCAAATCATGATGAAGCTTTACACCTGAATTCATTTCCAGGACTTAACTACTTCAAGGATGCTGACAACAGTAAAACAGCCTGATCTGATTTTGTATTTTTTAGGTTGCCCATGCCAGCATCGGTGTTACGAGTTTGTACTTGCTTTTCCTGTTTATTTCCGACAATCAAATTCTTAGCCTGGACATACTGAATTTTCAGGCTACTGAGCTTCTACGCAAATCAAATAGCTTTCTTTATAATGTTCACCCACAACATTACTGAATTTGTTTATTATGGGAAGAAAGCACAAATGAATTCTGCAACTTCTGATTCACATTCATTTGTGACTAAATTAAGGGCTAAGATTTAACGGCACAAATGGAAATGCTCTTTTTCCTTGAGCTACATCAGTCTAGGTAAAGAGATGTCTAGCAGTTCACCTGAGACCTAATTTAAGTTTTAATGCTAACAATTACAGGTTCCATGAGCATGACACTGGGAAATCGCAAGTAATGAAAAGGCACAATTTCTCTCATTGTAAAACCATGAAAAAATAGAAATCCAAAAAAACAAGGCACATTTTACCAAGCTTAGCTTATGCGATTCAAAGTTAAAGGAGAACTCTCATAAAAAGTGAGGTATTCTCTTGAGGCTGGCAGATTAAATGAGCAATATTTCTCTCTCTCTATTGCTTGTTTTTAAAATCTCCATAAGCCTGTTTTGATTTTGCATGCTCCTCAGGAAAAGACCGTTAGGAGTAAGTGCTGTTAAATCACACGGCGTGGCACTCCGGCGTGCTGCAGCTTCCTTCCTGGCTTGGGACTTGTTTGTGAGGCTATTATGTGACCTCTACAACACTGTGTCCGCCTCCTATTCCAAAAAATTACGCAGATTTCAGTAAGATGGAGCCAAGCAACATCTAATGATAAATTTGAGAGTGTTCTATAGAAGAAAAACACTTGGGGTAGCCTACATTGCAGCATCCACAGCTAGGCAATTGCATTTATGCCCCGTTTTTTTCATATTTTTTAGATAAACTATCCGGTCTGCCTGATGACACAGAAAAACACTGGAGTGGGACTTCCTGCACTCCACCTCTTGCAAAACAGAAGTTAAATTACAAACAGAAGCAGTTGTAATTTTTCATTTAAAAAAGGACTCGGACAAGTGAAGGTTTGAGGGCCAAGTGAGTAGCTGGGACTGACAGTGCTGGCAACTCAGACTTTAGTTCAGAAGTAGCTGATAGTCATATTTATTAGCCTACCAAGCTGGCCTCTATCTCTGCTTTTAAATTTTCTTCTGGATATCAACAACAGCAAGGCATCGGAAGGGCTGGAGACCACCTTGCTATCAGAATACAGTGACCTCTCTCTCTTGCCTTTGAAAATTCCTCAGAAGTCCTGAGTAGGAACAGTTTTCTTATCCGTGTTTTATAGTACTCCGAAAATTAAACTAAGCTACATACAGGTATTATTTCCAAGTAAACACTATGTTCCTTTCCTTGGTGGTAAATTTGAGCTTAATTTTGGAAGCCTCCAGGTTCCATGCAACGAGCTGAGACATTTCCTCTATTCTACATTTAAGTCAAAGCCAAAACCCCCTAAACTCTACAGCCTGAAATACGATCTATACTGGTTTTGTTCTTTGTTTTCTAAAGCTCATCTGCTGCATTTCATGGACTTTCAGGGTGCGTAAACTTTATGTAATATTTTCTTAAAATCTTGCACTTGTAAATGCAACTAACAATTGCAGCAATGTTTAAAAGCTTTACATTTTAAAGAAATGTATCAATTATATTATCTGTGTATTCCCAAACACCAGGAGTGTGTGCGCACAGGCGGAGATGGCAGCTAGAGAGCACTCATGCTACCACACAGCTGTCAAAATATTAAAATGTGGTTTTTTTCAATTTTTAAGTGATTTGATGGAAAAGCAGGAACGCTTCCTAAATAATCTATTTGTTTAGTGGGACAACCTCTGACTTGGAGTCTGTGGAACTGAAATCCAAGCAAATCTGCATATGCAAGGATGTAATTTTCCCAGCATTTTTACAAAGCTGCAGATGAGAAATGGTTTCTCTGTATCTGTGATGAAGCACGGTGCTCAGCTCTACGTCTCCCTTGCTAATTCCATTAAGAAGAAAGGAAAGTCTGGTTCACAACGGCAGAGCAAAACTGCACAATAGTTTATATCCCTTAGCTAAGCTCTGGGACCTTATTATTTTTCACCAGTTTAGGAAATGGCTAACATGGTAGTAGACACAAAATTTAAATTAAAGGGACAATGTCAAGTGGTTTACACTCAAAATTTAACCTACTTTGAAAATGTTATAATCTGGAGAAGGAATCTAGTCTCATATTTTAATCTTGGGGAAAAGAAACCCCAAACTAGTCACTCTCTTTAGAAATCCAGTGCTGCTGTTATGATTCCTGGCCGCCCTCCAGGCCTGTTACAGACAATGAAGACAACTGTGACTGAATTCGGCAGGCTCTGGAGCAAGCCTGTGAAGAAAGGGATGCATCACTCCCCAGTGCTGCTCACATGTGCCGGGTCAGTCCACTGCTGCCAGTTCGCCACATCTTCTTTGATAAGCTCAGCTTGTTCTCCCGTTCAAAGGGATTAGAAGTTAATGATGCAGAATGGCGGGTTTTGGTAAAGCTTTAGGATAGTTTTCTTTTCTCAGACATAA
Organism: Podiceps cristatus; assembly: GCA_000699545.1. Taxonomy (NCBI): domain Eukaryota; kingdom Metazoa; phylum Chordata; class Aves; order Podicipediformes; family Podicipedidae; genus Podiceps; species Podiceps cristatus. The sequence continues at coordinate 36,994 of KL276408.1, read as the reverse complement.
ATATTACATTGTATTTATTTTGGAGTCCAAGACTCTTGGAATTTGAAGACACGCTTTGTAGTGTCCAAGACTTGTCTTTATCCTTGGAGTAGGGAATGTGCAGTGGCTCCCCTGGCCTTCATCCCACAGCCCTGGCCCAGCCAAGGGAAGATGATGTGTTGACACAGATGGATTTTGCCCTTTTTGGTAGAGCATTCAGTTTGCTTGGGCAACACAGCCATCTGCCGGATTACTCGCCCGAGCACCTTTGGTAGTGCCAGGAAGGCCTCAGTGCCAGAAAGCAGTCTGAAAAAGATCCAAGACTGTCGCATAGATTTGAAATCCTGTGGGAAAGCAGGGGGGAGAGCAGGGAACGGAGCAGCCACGAGCAGATGCGCAGCATTTTGTGCTTGTTAGCATTTCCTGAGTATGGAGACAGCGAGAGGGGCAATGGCACAGCTTGCAAGAGAGAGTCCCTGACCAGCTGAGACTGCAGAAGGCACTACCTGAGGCTGCTGCCATGGGAGACTTTACTGTTGGTGAGGGACCCAAAAATACGGCTCAAACTGACCATTTGTGGATGTGTGTTTTTCACCAAAGGAGACTGTGGGGGCTGAAAATGCCTTCTTCCCCTTTCTATCAGCTTTGCTGCGCTGCTGGCGTTCGGCTGCCGAGACTTGATCTAATCAATGCTGATATGGGGAGGTTTGTCTGGCCTGGAAGATGGTATTATTGAATAGGTCTATCAAATTTGTCAGTGTCTTTGCTGACAATTTTCATGAATATATAACATTGAAATATGGCTCATCTGTACTGACTTATTCTTTATAGTGCTCAAAATGGCTGAAAAAAAAATCTCTGTAATTTGATAATGGGAAAGGATAAAATCAGTTAGAGAGATAATTGCTAATATTGAGATCTTAAGAAGGGAATATAAATATTGAGGAATAAAAATAAATAGGCAAATGAATAAACAAGATGAAAACTCCTTGATTGCCTAGACCCAAAAATGCTACCAAAACAGCCAACTTCTTTATGCATATAATGGGGAAATTCAAAAAACCATCAATCACAGGACTTTCAGCTCAGACACTACATTCCCCAAACATACATTACACTTAAAATATTTAAAAATGCTCTTTCATGGAAATTGTGAGATAAAGTGTATTTCTATTAGATTTGAGGGAAAAATTCCACTCATTCATTTATTGACTAAAACCAGATCTTATTCCACAAACTTGATCAATCTGAATAATCTACCATTTGTTGAAAAGAGTGAAAATACCTCCAAGTCTGATAAATACTTTGGGGTTTCAGAAAAAACCAGAGGCCAGAACTGCACACAGAGAGACACAAACACTCGCATGTGTACAGACGCTGCACTGACATGTGTTGCATGTGCAGCCATGGCAAGCGTGGACAACCAAAGAAGGGCCCCCTTCGGCTCATGCTCCCCACATTTGCTTTCCTGAAAAAGGGGACACCATCTTTCAGGGGTCTCTGACATTAGTCAGGCATGCCCAATACTAGTGTAAATCTTGCCTGCGTAAAGTAAAAGCCCTTAAAAAACCAAGGTGATGTAAACTTCATGCAAAGATTTATGCTACAAAGGAATGAGTACTATTGGTTTTGCAAACTGCAAGATTTGTGTGTTATTTGCAAGGATCAATGGGCTTGAAAGAACAGGAGGGGACAACGGCACTCATTGAACAGTTTGAATAGTTCAATATGAAAAAAATCAGCTGAGTTTTGGGATGTGTGGTTGTTCACAAAGCTGCTGCCTTCCTGGGACCCCATGTTGAGTGTGTGTGGGTGTTTATGGAAAAACTTGTACCACTCAGCTACCACAAGCTCTGTAAAGAGCATTTGGCACTGCTGCATTAGCATAATTGACAACATCAATTATGCCCACTGCTATTTTTTCCCCTGGGAAAGTCAGTCTATACAATTCGGTGTTTTTAAAAGCGCGTCCTGCTCATGGTCTCAGCGATTTTTAGTGCCGTTAAATGGCAGAGAAGAAAGGTATTCACCGGAAAGGCACACTGCTTCAGAAGCACGATGGCTGAGGAACTGCTGCTTTTTCACACAAAGCTCCCCATGGTCAGGGCAGCATTTCCCTTCTGAGGGAAGGCAGGAAAAAAATGAAGGCAGGAAAAAAAGTAGCACAAACCATGTTCCTACAATAGTCAGAATCAAACGTTTCTGCACTTGAAAGAACATGAGGACGGCATGGAGCTTCTTGCCTGGCAAATGTTGAAGCCTGAATGTCTACTGAGCCTCAGTCTTATACTGCTGTCTCCCTTTGACCAACTATTTCCAAAAGGCTGGAGTTTTTACAGCTTTTTGATACGGTCGAAAAGCCTTGGTCCCTTTCCCCTAGGATCTCCTACCAGGGTTATGCCACAAACATTTGGGGACACTGGAGGCATGTGGACTGCCCCACATGAACTTGCAACTTTCACCCTACATGCTGTCAACCCTATGTAAAAATGTAAGGAAGAATAATAGTTAGGTGCACAAAAAAGAAGACGCATCATCAGCTGGTGCAAGTGACTGAAGTTCAAATTAAATCAATGGATGGTACCTGATAAGACCCACCCAGCGGACACAGTTGCCCTCGAGAAGCCCACTGGGGCCTGAGCCACAGGAGGAGGCATGAGGAGCTGCTTGCTAAGGTGCAGTGATGGTGCCTTCCTGTGCCAAACGGGTACCTACCAGACCTCACTGCTGATTCAGGATGTCTCCATCCCCCCTGAATCTCTAGGGGAGTGCGGTGCCCTGTCTCCCCATTACAGGCCCCTGTCACCTCTTCCTGGACCGTCTGTTCCCACACTCCTTCCAGCCTCTCGGCTCTCAGCGACCATCTCCTCTACAGACCCGTTCCTCCGTGCCATAGCTCTGCCCTCCTCCCTGCCCAGTAACCCAGTTTCCTCCTGTGATCCCTGCTCAACTCCCAGCCCCTGGCAATGCTTTGCTGCAATCAATTTTCTTCTACCCACCATCTCTCCTTTCAAGTGTGGGCTGAAATATCAACTCTCTCCTAAGCAAGAGCTGTTCTCTTCCTCCTGCTCACTTGAAGCTGAAGGTGCCTTCTGTGCTCCTCTTCCTCCATGATCCATGACTTGGCTTTCTCTTGTCATTGCTGCGATCTCCTTCTCCTCCTCCTCCTCCCTAATCCTTAAAGTGTCTTTCCTCCCTTTTTGTTACAACTCAGTTGCTTCATCGTTAAACGTGCTGTCTCCTCTCTAGGTGATGTGGGTCACTGCCATGCTAAAGCTAAACCACCAGACAGCAGCAGAGCAGGACAGGTTGCACGGGGGCTGCAGGCCTTCATCTTGACCTTGGGGTGCCAGCACTCTCCTCAGTTCTCCAGCAAGGAAGGTAAAGGTCTTGACACACAGTATTACTTACTTTCTTTTCTAACTTTAATTCTGGCCTACTTGGCTGTGTTTCCCGCCCGCCACAGGATACAACCTCAACCATTCCAGCCTTTTAAGAGAGCTGGCTGCTGCCTCCCAGAAAAAAGCTGTGACTAATCAAGGGTTTGGGGAAAAGAGAGTGAAGACTTTTCTTTCTTTGTGTGACTCTCTCTTCACACATGGAAGACTCCACTCCCTGGCAGTAGGGAGTATCTGGACCATGGATCATCTTCGATCTTTTGGAAATTGATCCCAGCATTCACTTTCCACAGAAATTTCTACCCTGGCTGCTTTATGCTGCAGCCACCACTGACACCTCACACTCCTCTGCCTCACCAAGCCATCATTTATTCATAGCTCTATGTTTTAATCATCACGCACCATTTTTAAGTAGGAACAGAACAATCATTTCTAACGGCTGGGTACCCTATTAATGCTGGGTCGTCGTGCACAAGAGATGACCAGCTAAAGCAACTAATGCTGGGGACTCTCTCAGTAGGAGATGGTAAGACCTGTGAAACCATGTGCTAAGCCATGGCAACAAGCTGCTTGGGCAAACCCAGCAATCTGCACCTATTCTCTCTAAATACCTAATTTCAAACCACAAAAATATCACAAACTTAAGCAACGAATGCATCACCTGACCCATTTTCACAATACTTTCCCAAAGGCCTAAATTCTCAGTGCGAGCTGTGAATATCTGCATGCACGTGCACACGTGTTCAATTTCTAAAGCAACCTTCCCAGGCAAAGGGTGTAAAAAATGTCTCCCAAACCTCCCTAGTAGTTACATATTTTAATTTCAAATGACATATAAGGCTATTCAGCCATTATATTTCACTGTAGCTCCTAAATAAATTTAAACCCTTTATCACTTAAAAAAAAAAAAAAAAAAAGAACCAAAACCAACCCACATTTTAAGAACCTTGTTAACTTCACAGTCAAATACAGGCAGGTAATATTATCTATTACCGCGACGTTTCATGGTACCGCAGCTGGGCTATGCTCTGGATTTTCACTTTCTTAAGCCTGTATATCTGACAAACATATGCATAAACTAGTGCACTGATTCAATAATTTTCAACAATGTCTGCTAATCCTGGCAAATAGTTTACGACATTTATTTCTGCTGTCAGAACAGGTGTTTTATGGCTAGAATATCTGTACACTGATAAAAATGGAAGAAGTCCATTTGTTAAGAAGAAGAAGGACAGTTTCTAGCAAAAGAGAGTAATGGGAAGACAGTGTTTTCTTAAAGTAAACCAACAAAATCAACAAAATCATACTAGAAGATGAGGACACCTCACCTTAGCAAACAGAGGAGAAAAGAGACTTGCACAGTCCCTGCAAATTGTGATTCTCACAGAACAGGAACCATACCTGCATAATCTGTTCTTGCGTAGTGCCCATCTTCCGATTTCGTAGTTGTTGTAGTATTATCTGTGTGGAAAGAAATACATTGAATTGCTCAGGGAGCCGGTACTCAATACGTACAGACTATGCCCCAGCCGCCAGTGCCCAGGCGGACGTAACTTTGCCTGCATGCACAGCATCGCTGCTGGCGGCGAGGCTCCCTGCTCCCCTGGGCCTGCCACGTGTAAACAGCAGGATCGGGCTTTTTGGAATGAAACATGAAACATCTTCCATTAAGAAGACACATTTTTTTTTTTGTAACAATATGTGATAACAGATTGCAGCTGGGATAAATATATCAGTATGAAGCAGGAGTTGTCATTTCTGCTCTATTTGAAGTAATTGGGGAGTTTTAATACATACCCTGAAATGAACTACCACGTAGGGTGGTTAACTTTAGATAGGAATAAACTAGAATGTGTTCAATACACCTGCATAGTACGGCCTTGTAAGTAGATGTACTGAGGATTTATAGGTCAGAAGCTAAGGGGAAAAAAAGCTATTAACAGTCTAAGCCTCGGTAGACTCTTTATTTATGGGAGCTATTTAAAGGCAAATTTTCTTCATTTTTATTTTAGAACAAAATAGAGTTTTTAAAGTCAACTCAAGGGTTACAGGTGATAGAGCAGCCTGTGAGCTGGGCACTGAGAAGCATGACATTCATGCAGAAACACAGAGAGTCTTGAGATGCTATTGGCAAAATTCTCTTCCAGGCACCTTTGGCATCTCGTGGGCCCAGCGCAGGTCACATGCAAACCAAGCACCAGCACCACGTCCAGGAGCATGTCTTTGCCCCCCCTGAGATTGCTTTGTGCTGCTCCAGTTGAGGGAGCAACGGAGGATCCATCCTGCGTGGCAAAATGTATCTGAGGGGCTCTCCTGCCCTCCTGTTCTGATTCCTTCGCGGAGGGCAGAGCCCTGGGCAAGCTGCTCGGGGACAAACCCAGGTGCCTGACTTTGACATCGGTGCAGGGCTGGCCAGTCCTCGCTGTCCCAAGCGTTGTGTGGGAAGGGCTACACACACTGCTCCTTGCGCCTTGCTTGGCACCCGTACCACAGAGGGAGGGCTCTGCCCTGTCCCGCAGCCTGCGCTATACAGTGTAAACTGCAAGAGTCTAATGGAAATGTAAGAGGTGCCAAATAAGAAGCCAGCCCTGGTTCTTTTTTTTTTTTTTTTTTTTTTTTTCCAGAACAAAAATTGAAAACATTCTTTGAAATGAGTTTTGTTATGAGAGTTACCTTGACATCGACCCAAAGACATGACTTCAATTTTCTCCTGTTTCTGGCATGATGCCTCTTTGATTTGACATGCATTATCATAAGATTTCCCATCGGAAGCACAAAGAGGATTGAAGTTGGTTTGAGAACAGTCAATGTTGCACACACACCTGAAAAGATAAAGAAAGAAAAAAAAGAAGAGGATATATGAGAAAGTTTTTTTCATGACATCATAAATACATCTCAGAAATGGAAGTGTTTGTATTTTCCTGACTGTACAATGCAAATCAACAGAATGAAAATGGAAGGTTCTCTCAAGAGGTCATTTGTATTTCTGGATGGAAATGAAATGTGGGGAGAGGGAAGAGACACAGAAAAGAAAAGCAAGCAAAGGGAAAGATAAAAAAGAGTGTTACACTGGAGAACTATGCCACAGCATTACCACTTGTAATTTCTTGTAAACCAAAGAAATCCAAGCACATATTCAGATAATTCAAGCTGCTGCACCCTCTTGCAATTAAAGAAGCCACAAAATTCACCTCTGTTGAGGTGCTGCCCATTGTATGCAACACACTATAAATGTGGGTTTATATTGATTTATGATTTAATTCTGACAATAATTATAGCACTTATGGGCACTCTGATCATAATAAAATATGTGATACTGAATCCTCATCTCATCTTACTGGGATAAAGCCTCCTGCCAAGACTGAGACTGACACCAGGGTTGCGACTGCTCTGCTCTGTGCCTAGAGGCGGTGGGATCTCCCCCGGCTCCTGGATGCCGTGGGCCTCCTCAGTATTAAAACTAAGGGGATGCTGTTTTTAGGAGAGACTTTGTGCACAAGCACTTTCTGAAGCATTTGAATAACTCAGCAACCAAAAAGCCTTACCCAGGTGTCACCCAGGAAGGTCAGTGACCGCTCCCGACTCGGCGACGTGCTCTGTGCGGGGCGAACAGTCCTGCACTGAGAGCACTGCGTGGGCAAGAGCAGGCAGGGCAGTAGCAGCCCCATCCTCAGGGGGCCAGCTGCTGTGGTGGCTGGCCTGCGTTAGGGCCATCTCCAGGGCACAATGACCTAGTCATGAGTTCCTGGGCTGCCCCGAGACACGGACCAAAAGCACACCAGTGGATTCGCGTCAAAAAGCCAGGCCTGGATCTGGACTAATACACTAATGTGGATACATTCTGACCCCAGCAAGCCTCGCCATGGCTCACAAGATGGAGAAACCTAATTAAGTCCACCAACAGCAGGCTGTAGCCTTTTTTCTTTAGGTTTCTCCTATTTCATTATCATTAGCCATGTCAGACACCCTTGGGCATCGGCAAGGGACAGGCATGCTAATCATCCGTCCCCCGACCGTGCCATGTAACAGACAGCTCAGCCTCAGCAACGCTTACATTAACACCGATGCGATCCTGCTTGGGGACAAAGCCAGAGGTCTAACCTGGCAGCAGCTTCAGCTCTTCTGAGCACGTAATTGTGCACATGTGGCTATCTAAACTCTTCCCAGCTCCTTCTGACATTTAAGGCAAAGTAATGCGACCGATGCTCTACCCCCAGCCCACTGGTTGCACCGAACCTCACGGCACTGACTCCACAGCTCTCCCTTTGGAAAGTTAAGTGATGGAAATGCTGGCCTCTAGCCTTGCTGCTTCATTTAAGAACGTGTTTAAAAGTCAGTTCACCTCCCATTCGCAGCAGACATCTGGACACCTTTGACCACTGGAAGTGTAGAGGGATATAAGTGAGAGAAAAACTTTGGCGGAAAGAGGAAGCATAGGAAATTAGACAGCATGGGTCGGATTTCTTCGTCACCCCCTTTGGCCTCTGCAAACGTGCCCAGGGTGATGAAAATCCATGAAACCTGTACTTGTCTTCTTTTAGACTTTCTTTACATTGGGTAGGTCTCTTTTCCCCAAATGTTTGCAAAATACAGAAAACTTCAGCTCAAAAGTAGACCAAAGGTGAAAAGCTGTGATAATAAATTAACTTACATGATTTCCTAACTAGTGGAAGAAAAGAGGCTGTCTCCCTGTGTAACAATTTCCCCACATTGATGAACATACAGAACGGAAAAAATCCAGTCCTTTTCCTAAGAAAGTCCACCGAAATACTGACTGTCATCATTTCTTCCTGCAGCTGTTTCCAGCTTCCCACCTTAGTCAAACTCACTTCATTAGGAAACATTTACTGCTCAAGTAATAGTAATTCTTTCCACGTAGCTCCACCATTTGCATTTCAGATGGGACACAATCAGCCATATGCTCCTTTTTTTTTGTAATAAACCAGCCCAGAAACAGCTTCACTTCTCCACATTTTGCTACAAAAATGGTTAATAGATATTATGTCTCAAGTCAAGAGAAAATTAAGTCAATGAGAAAAATAAAACAAAAGGGTGTTCATTAGAGGAAATCTAAGTAACTTTGGATGCAATTTCCAAAATGCCTAGGGGACGCAGAAACCTTTGCTCAGAGTCAGGCACTTAAGAGACATATTTTTAAAGGTGTTCAGATGCTTAAAGATGCATGCAAACACTTTCTGTGGGATTTCTGAAATCTCAGAGACCTATCTCCCACTGATTTCAAAGACCATTTCGGAGCCCATTAGACATTTATTTGCATCTTTTGATACCTTCCAGAAAACAAAGTTCCCAAATGACTTTTCTGACTTCCTTCAGTAAAAGTGAGAAGAGAACCAAGATTTTTCTCAACTCCATTCTAAAATCTTAACTGTGAGACCAGCCTTTCTTTCCGAGGAAGATCTCTGTAGCCGCACGCTGCGTTAAGAGGCTGCACCACACGAGCACCATGAACCATGCGCCACTTGTGCTGATGTCAGACTGCTTGTGCGCGAGGGAGAGCAGAAAGGGACAACCTCTGGATGACACTATTTGCTCAAGACTTATAGGATCACCTGTGTGAAGCCTGATTTTCAGGGTTGACTAGCTGGGCAGTGAAAAAACACTACAATAAACTCGTCACCCCAGTCTCCTTGCTGCAAGGATCTGTGCATCATCCACCACTTGCAGTTTTCAGCAGACAGCTTCTAGCTTGCATCTGCACTTTCTTGCTGCTTTTGCACTTATGTACTCAAATCCTACTTTAAGGTTGCACAATTAAGTCAACATCAAATATATGTCAGGAAATGCTAAAGGTAGGCTTGCATCAGGAAGATTAATGTGCCTGGGTTGCTGACTCTGTTTAATTTATAGTGCTCGTCTTATCAGGGAAAATGACAGTATATTCAAACATATTTTTTTCAAACTAGAGGAACAAGCAGTCTGCCATTTCAACCGTGCCCCCGAAGTCCAGAAGAGTAAATTACAGAGAAAAAGGCGGGGCATTTACTCCAAACGTGCATGCCAGGTACATGTGGCCACAGAGCATACATCATCCTTAAGCGGGATCCACTGACAATGTAATAAATACAAAACAAACAAGACTTCACATATTTGATTGAATGAAACCCTGTAGCCATAGGTAAAGGTGCCTTCACTTCTTGGAGCATTATAAAACGCAGAAGTGGGACTCTCTCCTATGAAACAAGCAGAACCGAACTGTGACATCTGCACTTGGCCCTCAGGATGTACATTAGGTGAGAGTCCTAATAGTGTTGAAGACTTCAGATGCTGTGGGACACAGGAATCCCCTACCCAAGGAGCACCTCGCCCCAACACTTGTCATGCCCAGAGATCCCATCCTGCTTTTAGCTAGCGCCCAGCGCCGGTGCTTCCCCTCTCACACTCAACCTGCAACCTGGCCACGTTCAGGCTCTGCCCCGTCACCTTTTCGTTCTTTCACAATTGACAAAACCGGAGCAGCTTCATCTCTTTTGGTTGCTGGCTGTACTGGTCCCGGGGCTCCCCCCAGGTCCTCCTGCCCGCAGCGGGCTGGCAGCACGCATCCCACTGCCACGTGGCTGCCTGCCTGCAGCTTCCCCATCCCTGAGGCACTTCAGTATGCCTCTAATTTTAAGTAATTTCATCATTTGACCATTTTATCATCCTGGCTATGACTTCTGATTATAGTTATATCAATAAATCTATTTGGTTTCTGTGTTCCGAAGTGCAGCGCTGAAGAAAGCTTGGCAATAAAGGCTGACTGAGCTTTCCTCAGGCTCAAGAAGCTGTAAGAAGGTCAATGAGGTCTCCTAGGGGGTCACAGGATGAACTGTACCCAAGAGCCTACACAAAATACACGTGTAAGGCTTAACTATACCTTCTGCAGTCAGAAAAGCAGCTTTAAAAGCATCTGTGAGGAAGGAGTGCTTCCACAATGTCAGCTGATTCTTGGCAGCTCCCCTGAGAAAGGAAGAAATACTGAATGCTGTCCCGCAGGCCCATCCCATCTTTCAAGTAATGGGCTCATATGTTAATTGATAAAAATTTGGGCTGTCACTGTGAACAATCATTAAACAAGACTCACTTTCTTAAGTCTATTCTTCAAGGTCTCTGATGAATTCCACTTCTTTTATATCCTTTATTTCATTCCATTTCATTTCATATCATGAAAATCTTGGATATCCAGCAATCCATTTAGTTATTTTGGTGATCATGAAAGCAAAAAAAATATCAACTATAAAGACTGTCCGGCGGGCAAACCTGGGCACCTCCTCAGGGGATTTTGGGCTAACTCCTGGCGGCGCATCCTGCAGCACTGCTTGGTGATGCTGCTGGCCCCTCTGCTGAGGACATCGCACCCCAGCAGAACTGGAAGGTGTCTGCAGGCGGAGGTGCAGCCCTGCAGCTAACTGCTGGAGGAGCCCGGACGCTGCCTACGGGAGGGCAGGCAGAGCTGAACGAAGCCTGAGGCAGGTGAGATGCTGACAGGCACCTCCTTGTGCCTCACTACTGGCTTGTGGGGTGCGAGTCACTGCACTTCGGTCTTTGAGCTTCTGTCAAGGCAGTAACTGCAATGAATGTACTAAACAGCAGGAGGGAACCCACGTCCATTTTGGGAGTGGTTGTCACTATCTCACCTGCGTAACATGCTTCTCCCCTTCCCAGGGAAGTGAGAGAAGAGCACAGAGTAGACCCGTAGGTATTTCCTGCACAGATCTTGACCACAGAAAAATGCTGCCCAGACCTCGGAGCGGTCTGTGCCCCAGCAGTGATGGCAACGTGTTGCACTGGGCTGCTTGGCCAAACTGGAGCAGCCAGCTTGGCTTTCTGTTGTATCAGCCTCTGTAAAAATTAATGGGGTTAATAAACCAGGCATGGGTGAGTACACCAGTGAGTGCACAGGCTCCTAACTCCCCGCTCTTCTGCAAATAATATATGGTTTTAGTTTCTGGGGACAGAGAGTATCTTTGCCTGCAGAGAGCATGCCACTGAAGAGAGGATTCATGGCTGTGAAGGACTGTCCCTGGAGGGAGGAACAGCATTTTAAGGAGGCGTCTCAATAAAATGAGGGAATGGTTCTTTGCCCATGAAGTGTAGGGGAACGCTATAATTATATTTCCTTAGTTCATGAATAAAGTAAAATCATTAATGACACAGACATGATAAAAAGAACCCCACTCCATGCTTTATCTTTACTCCTAAGACAACTATTCAGTCTTTGTTTTCTGCAATGTATTACTGAAAAATAATTTTTAAAAAATTACCATGCAGTATCTGCGCATAGCACGAGGAAGGTTTCATATGTAGCTCTGATGGGAAGGAAGGAGGGTAAATGAGACAATGCTTCTAAGAGAGCAGCTTTACTGGGAACAGATGCAGGCACATTTTTGTCAGAGCGAGATGGCAATGGCAGTTCTTCCCTATTCAACATCTTTTAATTAGCCCTCTGCAGTTTGAAAACCTGAGAGCATTGTTGGTACTACCTCTGTTTATTAAAGATTCATATTCCGACTTTGCTGGCCATGGGTCATTTGCTTTTTGGAACCAGAGCAACAGAAAATTGCGTCTGAAATATTTGGAAAAAAGTACTTAATGAAATGACTAACGTCTTCAGCCAAGTGTCTAGTTGATTACAGGGTCCAAACAGCAGAACAGCAATAAATCTGCCACAAAGAGAATTGTCAGTCAAGAAAAAAGGCATAAAACCAAACAGACAGGGAAGCGAGAGCTAAAAATGTGAAAATGCAAATCTAGTGTTATTTTTACTAGTCAGAGCTCTGATATTTGAGCGCATATGCTAAGTTGGTCAAGTGTGAGATCCCACCATGTCTCAGTGAGCACTATTTTACAGGGAAAGCGTTGTTCTATTCTGCAATCATTTTAAACATATTGCATATTTTCTCCAGGCAAAAATAAAAAAAGCAAGGAAAAAACCAACAACATTTTGCAGCATAAAAAAGCCCAAAGCCTTCCCTTTGCCGTAAAACAGTGTATAAATAAAAACATGGTGGTTGTACGTTCATGATGTTTCCACCAGAGACATTTCTTATCTTCCTCTGTTCTGACTACAAAACAGTGATCAGAAACTCAAATTTCTGGTTGGATGTCCGTGCGGTCCTCTCCAAGCCCCCTGCCCCTCCAAGGAGGACATTAAATACCCATTTAAAGCAAACCTGGCAGTATAAGCCTGCATAAAGAGCCTGGCAATCAGTCCCAAATGCCTCCTCTATCATTTGGATTCCTGCAAGGTTTTTCTTTCTGGTACATGGGGCATCTTTGTTGCCATTACCAGCAGGCAAGCTGAAAGGAAGCCAGGCTTAACATTATGCCTCAACATTCGAACACGTACTGTACCGTGGTTCAGCCGCGTGTCAGGAGGCTGCTGGGAGCGCTCATACCCCGGCAGCTTGGGGTGTGTTTAATATGTCTCAACACAACACCACGCAGAGATACTTGAGCTGGCTTTAGGCAGGGACTGGCCAGGTTAACCAGGCTGGGCAGACCTGTGCTCACAGGCACCCACCCCCCCGGGAGCTCAGCTAGCCCATTCAGAACGCCCGACCGCTGCTGCATCGCACCTTCTTAAAACACGCCCTCTGCGGTACCCCTTTACTGGGGAGCAGCGACAGGTCACCTCTGCCACCCATCTTGGCACCGCATCTGTCATCTTCAAAGCTGCCTGCACACACAGGCAGCTCAACTGGATTTCTCCAGGGGGCTTGCATGCACCTCTGTTCCAACATCAGCCTCAAAAGTACCACATAAACACCAGCTGCTTCCTCTGACCCTCAGCCCACTGACAAGTACATCATTAAGCTTTACAGTGATCTCATACAGCCCTGTAGCAGCAATGACTTACTACTATTATACCCATGTTACAGAGAGGTAAATTGTAGTGTGAAGTCCTGGCACCCTCAATACAGAGTCAACAGGGAGTTTTGGTAGCTTTGCCAAGTTCAGGTACTCTACAGTGGTCTCTGCAGCGTGTGGAGCACAGCCCAAGAAGATGGCACCAAACGATGTCTCCAGCTAGAAGACAAAGCAGCCTTGTTTGGCATACAGCTGAACATCAGGTACACAGACATACATATATATAAAATATATTCATAATGCACATAGGCACACAATTTTTTATGCTTTCTATGAATCATACCCTACAACCTCCTTGCGCTTGCCAGGAGATCGAAATCCTATCACCACACTCTTAAGAACATCATTAAGAGGCTTAAAGAACAGAGATGCTGCATGCCTCGCTCAAAACAAACTTTGCTGTATTTTTGAGGCTGATAGAAAACTTAGCTGCAGCGCAGAACAATAAACAATACATATTTTATAATGGCAGCACAAAAATAGCATGTGATATTTCTTTCCTGGGTCTGCTACTGCTTCTCTTCTGCTTTAAGATCACAAGAGAAGAAAAAGCACAGCTTACTTTGAGTGCTTTCCATTCAATGTTCTTTATTTATTTATTTACCTAATTTATTTTTCCTTTTTGTCCTTTGCAGCCCAGGTTCTGCATTAAGGGCTTTAGCACGTCTATTTTTCACAGTGGCTTCCCTGGGATATTTTACCTATTTCGACTTTTCAAATGTTTATCTTCACCAGGAGTAAAAGGAGAAAAGCTTGATTCCCTCAGGGTGACACAGTGTTTCTGCATGGCATTTCAATAGCTTCCTGTTATTCAAACAATTAGAAATCACAGAGACCATGCACAGAATTATCAGCATACTGCATAGAGATTTTTATTATTATGTAGTGCATAATGAAAATGATTTGAAGGACCCCAAAGCATCATAACAGAAGGAAGTGCTGAGTAATCAGGTGATTTTTTTTTTTTTTCTGACTGCAAGAGACCAAAATATTGTTTACTGGACATATGTCAAGCTAAAATGCACTAAAGTGGTGAATATATTTATTGCTGCCCTTCCTTGCATACCAAATGCAACGCGATCTGCGAGCCTAGCTGGAGCCCAGAGCCAGGAGCTAGGGCAATCGCCGCACAGCTGCCACGCTGCTGCTGCTGCTGCTGCCGAATAGCAGAGAGTGACTGGCAATGCTTAAAAATACGTATGGATTTTTCAGAGCACATTTGTCCTGACAGCTCACAGAGCTTGTTTCAAATCGGTTTCGCAGACTGTTCCTGCAGGCACCTCGCCATATAGCGCTGAGTAGATTCGCTCAGGGGCTGGCTTCTTCCCGGAGCCGGACCAGCTCGGTGAGGAGCTGGTCCCATGCTCCACTAGTTTTCAAGGCTTCATCCTGGAGAGTGCAGCTCATGAAAACTGCTTTAATCTGCAATACAAGACACTGCCACTTGATTCCTAATTCTCTTTTCATTTTTTTCATGTAACTTTCTTTACTAAGTTTTTGACAAAAAACATCACAAACTTCACCTTTGCTTCCCTCTTACAATTCAAAGCACCAATTATAATATGACCTTCATCTGGCTTCCCAGTGCCTCTAGTGCCCTCAGCAGTACATTGGATTGTATGCTAACACCTTAAGGGCAAAATAAATGTCCCAATTTATTTTTTTTTTTAAATATAATTCCAATTTAAAAGGAACTAAGTTGTGAAAAGCAGTCTTAGCTAGACTGGACGCTTTAAACCCAAACAGAGGAACTAGAGAATTACAAGGTTGATGACAGGGTTTGAAGAGCGATGGAAAAATCCTCACGCTAGATGTGTGACTAGAGAAGAAAATTCTAATTCTGTTCACATGCCAATTCAAGTGTCTGCAGGTACCTAACGTGTGAAGTTTATTTAAAGCACATAGAATAAAATAAATGCCTTTTTATGGTTTGCCTACACTCAGTGTCCTTCACGTCTCTATAGTCTGTGCTAAAACAAAGCTTTGCTGACTGTTTCTCTCCCTTTGTAAACATTTGAGGCTGTCCTTCATGAAGGTTTTATCACTGTGTGCCTCACACTGCTGATATTGTTCACTCCTATCTTGAAGCCAGCAGAATAATAAGAATTGTTCCCACAAATCCCAGCCTTTCACCCCGGCCTGCAGCACCCAGGGGGAGTATTGCAATGTCCGGTGGGAATCACGGGACACCACGTAGCTGCAGGTCCTGGCATGGACCTTGCCATGCAGCAAGGCTCGGTCAGCTCACGAAGAGCTGCAGTGACAGCTGGGATGGGACCAACGGCAAATTTCTGGTAACAGCTTTGTTAACTATGCCAAAGTTGCTTCTGAAAGCGGATTCTGATTTACCAGCAAGGATAAAGGGATGACGTCCCTCCTGCCAGCAGAGACCAGTGCATTGCAAGCCCCGTCCAACGCAGCACGTGAGCCATCCACTGCTCATGGGAAAGGCAAGGCTTAGGAGCGAACTTCCTAAAACTAGTGAATAAAAAAACATGGCAAAATAATTCCTCCTTGTAAAGACTCCCTCCACACATGCAAAATCAGCCTGCCTCTCACCATAAACTGCTCTGCATCCTCACACACGTGTGCCTCCCACTTCGGGGAGACAGATCTGCCCGAGGCAGCGCCATCTGAATTGGCTGTGTACTCCAGGCTACCCTGCTTGGTGGGCCGACTTAAATTACAAAACGAAATCCAGTCTAGCTATTTAATGAAATTTTAGGAGGATACTTCCAGGCTTTCCTTCAGGCATTGTTTACACCTCCTGCACAGACAGAAATAAAGCAAGATAACCTCATGTCATCCTGCACAGTGATGAAATGAGATCTGAGCCCGTAAGTATGAGACTGGGACCGATGCAACCCCAAGCAAATTGCTGCACGTGCAAGGAGAGAGCAGTAGTGACCCTCTCTTCCCTCAGTGTTCAGGTCCGTAGGTGGAAGCTGCTGTACAAAACCAGGTATTATTACTGGCTGGAGATGCTGCCTCTTCTTGCTGTCTCAAGATGACCAGTGGCTGGCTGCCTTTGGGAGCCAGCCCCAGGGGAAAGTACCGCTGCCAGGGAAAGGAAGACAAACGTATGAATGAAATGTGCCATCTCAATCAAGGACACGTCCTTGCCAGCAAACTAACGAGATGAGAGTAACCCTGGTCAGGTCTGGGATCAGTGGAACCCACCTGCAGCTCCCGAAAGGGATGGCCCGCAAGCACTGTGCCCTGGCTGGGACGGGCATCCCTGGGGCACCCGTGCTCCTCCGCACAGGAGAGCTTCACTACAAAACAGGGGGGTGAGAGGCAGCAGCTCAGACCGTACGTCTGGGCACATCCCACATGGGCTTTTAGCTGCGACTTGCAGGTGGGAAAGGGCCGGGGCAGGAGATGGAGGCCATGAGGAAGGGACACCTGCCACCCCGCAGCAGCTGTGAGAGCTGAGGTCAGCCCCGCACGTCAGCTCCTATTGAGTTTTCCTCAGGCTCATATTTAATGCATGGGATGTATTTTTAATGGCTTAGATGTGTGAACAAATTGTGGCCTTGATGTTCCAACATGGGTGTGTGAAGGAGCCTCCGACCTTCTGCAATGGATGCAGTTTTAATTTAATAGTTAACATAAAGTGAGATGGAAGAGATGAAGCATTCTGTTAAAACATTTGATAATAAATTGGAAAGTGCTTTCCCAGTGCTTTACATAGCTACTCCATCCACTGATCTATTTAGCCAACACATGTAATTCTGAGCTACAAAGTTGTATTCCTGCTTTCGTAAACATACTTACATAAAACTCAATAACAACACAGTCTATTTATTGCTAAAATGCTAGTAGGAAATTGGAAAAGGTATAAATACAATTCATTGCTGGTGATCTCCTGCCCCCTGAAGGCACCATAAGGCTCCAAATCTTGCTCAGTTCACAGCATCATAAAACCAAAGCAATAAATGTCACTCCTTTCTTGATTGTGCATTAGGCCAATCGGCTTTTTATTGTGACTAAATAGGACGTCATGAAGGCACCGCTCAGTTTACTACTAGGGTATGACTTTGGCTAAATGGGGGGCCAGGGTGGGGGGAAAGCTTAGTTTTAAATAACAAAAAAGGGAAAAGAAAACAGGAAAAAAAAAGAAGGTGCAAAAGGGCATTGCTATCAAAGGTCTCTGCACCTGCTCTTTCATGCTGTAATGCCCTGATGTACGCAGACGATTATGTGTCAAGCACATTAATATTTGATGTGCATTATCATATTATCCCTTACGTGCACTTTCACAACCTGGTGAGCCCAGGCTCTCCCAGCCATGGGGTTACACAACCAAGTGACGGCTTCGCCTCGGAGCGCCCGCGCACAGCTCTGCCCTTGCAGAGCCAGAAGGGATCCTTTTGTGTACCTCCCACAAAGTGGCAGGAGCTGGGCACGGTCATTACAACACCCTGTATTACAGCAAGAGTACAAACCAGACTGCCACAACCATTCCTTCAAATGCAAATAAAGGTGTGTGCTCGGAAGGCTGCTACATTTTCCTACCTAGGACTGAAAACTGCAGTCATAGCTGGTGGCAAAGGAGTGAAAAAAAAACCCCAACAAAAAACAGGTTAATTTGCTCCCCTGTTAAACTGGACATGTAAAATGGTTGCTCTCTGCCATGCTGCCACATGCATATGTTGTATATGGAAATTTCCTGAAAACAGAGAGGGATGCTGTTGCTGTTTCACACAATGCCCAGCCGTGCATGTGCACCCTCGTAACCGGCGCAGATCGGCATTACAGCAGTCGGCAGCCGCGACACCAGCCGAGCCGCCACCCCACGCATCCTCCAGCCCTCCCCACCACATAAACGTTTAATTCGCCCGGTCCACGCTGGGTGTGCCATTCAGCCTCCAAGCCAGGCAGGGGGAGGCAGGTGAGGAGGACCTCCCTGCTGCCTTCAAGTAGAGTCCCCCAAACCCTCCCCGAGCCCCTGCGCATGGGCAGCTGCTCTGGCACCTCCACGCTCTCCAGCAAAGAGCAAAATGAACTGCAAGAGCTGCACATCAGCTTTAGGTTTGTCCCCTGCTTCCACAGCCCTCTATCCTTTCCCAGTCCACCCCTCCAGCCTTCTCCGCCGTGACCACCTCTGTGCCTCCTGTCCACACACCACATGCTGAACGTAGGGGTGGGCATCTTGGCCACGGAAACTTAACAGGAAAATCTGGCTGTTTCGAGCCATGCTTTTAAAATTACTGCAGCTTTTTTTTTTTTTTTTTTTCCCCCAACTCTAATGTTGACAGACTAATAATTGTGAAGACAAATGACAGCTCTACATGTCTTACAAGCCTTCTCCCCCTTTACATTTCAGAAGAATTTCTGTCTTGCTCCTACAGGAGCATGGCACCATGATAAGACAAGAAACTCCCCCCAAAATCTCACAAGTTGTTTTTGGCTTTTCACAAAACAGTATTTCTTCTGAAGCAATTAAAGGAACCAGTGAGTCAAATTCTGCTTTTATCATCACAATTTCCAAGTTATTCCTTTGCACTCTGTGAACAACTGCACATTTATACTCTGAGTCTGTTCTCCCTTCTGCCAGCGAAAGGCTCCACTGGCTACTGAGAATGTACTCCAGTGTTAGGATACTGGGAGAGAACTTTTGTTTCACTGAAGTCAGCGGAATAACTTTCATTGACTTCCGTAAGCTGGAAGTTCACCTTCTGAAACTGAAAACCAAGTCTGGATCAGCATCTGAAAAGAGGAGCACAAGGAAAAAATCTGTAAGCTTTATGACTGTGTAGGGTATTATCCTCTGGACACACAGCAAGTTTTGCTGTAATTGCAAAAGATAAAAAATGGTATTTTTTATTACAAAACCAAACGTTGGGGATTCTAGTTTCTGGATAAGAGATGTATGTGTCGTATAGGGTCCCTAAAAGACCTACTTGGGTGAGTAGTATAGATGGAACACAATGTGGGTTTGCATTAATCTGAGAACATTTAGAGATGTGATATATAGTCTATATGACAGACATTTTTAATATATAGAGAAAATATAGCCAATTTCTTTGTGTAGGCTGAATTATTTACCAGAGTGTTCCAAAGTGTATTGGTAATAAAACACTATGAAGTATAAGTAACTCCAGACAATCTTGGCTTATGTTAAAACCAGGGTGTTGTGGGGGTTTTTTTGTTTTTTTTTTTAAAGAATGTTATTAAGAAAATAAATCCTGAGAATCCGGAAAGGCAGGACTTTGTCAAATGAACATAAGCCTCTGAAGGATTGCGTTGACTCAATGGATGGAAAGGTCAAATTCTCCAAACCACTACCTAAGGGAGTTGGGAATCAGTCTCACTTCTAAATTAAATAGGCTACTTTGGCATGGGACGAAGGATGCGAAGATGGTAAGATGATTTTGTGAAACTTACCTGACTGGAAAAAATGGCTGTTTTTAACTAAAACCAAATAAAACGTATGTGGAGTAAAGCAATTTCACTAGATGGACAAACAAGCCATCATTTTTCCAAGCATTAACTTCCTAGCCAAGCAGTGCATTCAGTTTAGAAATACAATGTGCTCATTCCTGCCTCCTACTCCTCAAAAAGACTGGACCATAAGCTACTCTCAGAGAAACATCCTCTGAAGATAAAGCTAACTTCTTGTTGCTGTCTCTTCCCTTGATCTTTCTGCAGACACATTGCCGAGAAAGAGGAAAGCCACATATTTGTTTGGCTTGATTTAAGGTCTTTCAGACCTTAGTCTTTAGTGGCGATCCTTCTCTGGCTATGGTTGGGCACAAAGTCACTTTTCTACCTGGGCTAGTTTTACATTGAAATTGCCCACTGAAAGAGTCCTACAATATACTCAGTAGTTTGCCAATGAAAAACCTGGTGGGAACTGTGGCATTCATGCAATGCGCACATGGGGACTTATTGTCTGACTCTTACATGGTGTCTAGCAACACTGGTTACTAATAAGCCTGAAGCTTTCACCTAAGCTGGAACTGCTGCAACTTTGTTCTTGTTTTGTGCTGTGGACAACAATTCAAGCTATAATTTAATATTTTGCTACTTTTCCCACTTTTGTACCAGTTCACATGGCGTTTCTTTCCACAGCCCAACCATGGCCAGGTTCTCTATTCAGCTCTCATGCCCCAGGTAGCGGATCTGGCTGACCAGCCTCCTAGCAAAGCCACCAGGCTGGCCCTTTCTCAGAGCAGGCTCAATAATTAAAATATAACATTTAGACAGGTAGGTGTCACCTTGCTTTTTCTAACATTCATGATGTTTTGTCTTTTATTGCAAATCCTTCATTGACCAATTTCCAGTTGCATAGGCTACTTTTTTACAGTATTGCTGACTCTCAGCCCACTGCATGGTATCTCTACTGCCATCTCAACAGTTACACTGGAAGTCAGCTGCTTTCTTTTTATTTCAAAATCTTTCAACCATAGAACACACCCCAAATGAAGCATTAACAGTTAGCAGAGCCAGAACTGGGCTAATTTCTGGGCAGGCACTGGAGGGAACTCTGTTATTAGGCTGGGGCCAAGACAAGTGACATGGGTGTAAGAGGGTGTAAGCTGCTTGGTCGTCTCCTGCTGTGCAATGCAGAGATCGAGTGCTACAGTGCCTTTACTTTCCTCTGTAAACCCTTGCCTGGACTGTTATTAGACATGACTACTAAGCTCCACACGAAGATTTATGCAGCAGCAGCTTCACTTCATGCCTTAGGTACGATCTCAAGTTAAGCAGAAATTTAAGTCTTTTCGGTAATGATTTGATTCCATTTCTGTGTTTATTTGAACCACAAGCCCAATGAGTATGTTTAAGTGTTATGCGTAGCCATGAACGAAGATCTACTCTTTCTCCAGAAGAGGAAGGAAAGCAGCAGCAAACAGCAATATATCTACTGTATAATGCACGGGACGTTGCAGATGTTAAAGAAGCTTGTTTCTGCATCTGGAAAAGTAGGTCACACATAGTTATTATACACGCTGCTGAACATGGGGCAGCCAATACCCGTGTAATGTATATGAGCTTTCAAACTACCTTTTAGTACTTTAGAGTAGAACAGCATCTTCTTTGTAGATGCTCTGGTTGAGAACAACTGATGGAAGGGGGAAGGGACCCAAAGCTGACTGACCTAATAGCTGTGTAGATTGAGAAGCTGGCAAAATCATTAGTTTCTTTTATATGTTTTCTTTCTATACTATAATAAAGATAAATATTGATCGCTAGAGCAATATTGATTGTAAGGGTCACTGCAGATGGCAGCTGCATGATTTGCACAAATATCTCCCACATACAGCGAAGCTTATTTGCATGAGAATGCAGTTTCAGCATCATCATGTGTTGCAGACCGTTCACTTGCCTTATAGGAGCATTTACCCAAACTATATATATAGATATATATCTCAGTGATTAGCAGTAAAATATGAAACAAAGGACTGAAACAGTTCATCTTCTAAATACATTTTGTGCATGTCTGTCTGCTGCGGGTAAGTGGAGTTTCCTGTCCCAGCCATGCGGAAAGAAGTGCAGGACACAAGGGACCTGCTGTAATTACGCACCTCACTTGGGAATACCAGCCAGCTGCACGGTGCGCCGAGACCGATGCTCCTTCCTTCACCCACTGACCCAGACACTGAACATGCCAAGCCCCTTCATTCAGGCCTGCATGCCCTCCTCCGAGCTCCCAGCTTTGGGCCATCAGGGGCACAGTGTCCCCACAGAATGGCTTCAGCATCTTCTCCTGAGCCGAACCTGCCCAGTGGGGTCCTTGTCCCCTTGCAAAGAATGGAAAAAGCCCCTCCAGCATGGGCCAGGCTCGTGAGGCGGGAAGAAAGTTGCCTACCAGAAGCATGGCCCCTATGGCAGAGCACAAACCCCTGCGCTCAGCCGAGGAAGTCTTTGGGGCGCATGGGACTGAGCAGTAGGGGTATTTACTTCCCGTGAGGGAAGCAGTAGGGGTATTTATGCCCTTTTTTATCCCTGGTGCAAACCCCCAAGCGGCCCATTTCAAGGTCAGGCACCTCCTGCCAGGAATACTGCTGCCTCTCCTCCTGCAGCTTCCAGGAGGGAGGAAGGGGAAGGCAGAGGAGCAATCTGCAGAGATGGCCGCCTCA
>KL276408.1:458-14639 GCA_000699545.1 Podiceps cristatus | reverse complement strand
CGCTGCCCGGCTGTAGGGAAAGCACTGCTCCCGAGCACGCTCTACATCTCTGTGTCTGCCTTACAGCTAGCAAACTGCATCTTATTCTGGGCAGCGCTGCACTTTGAGACTGCTGCTGGCTGATCTGCTGGTATTGAAATTCAAAGGAAAAGCATGCATATTTAACCCCAATTCATCATTTTGATTTTGATTAACTTTACAAGTCGGAGGTTTGCAGGCTTTAATCTTGTTTTAAGAAAATACTCCTGTCCTCGCTTCTTGGCGTTTTCCAACAGGAAATTCAACAGAAGGGTTTTTCCTATTATTTATCTCCTTCCACTTACTTGGACACATCGTGGACCTCTGAAATAGCTGCCCAGTATCTGTCCAAAACACGGTTTGTCCAGTGCAGAGAGTGCTCTTATTTCCTCAGTGGCCCATAAGGAGGAGATTAATGCCGGAATCCAGGTTTCTGACGTGGTTATGCACTGACAGTAAGCCACTTTAGCAGATGAGCGGGCACTCCATTTGGTGAGTACTATTTATATACAGTGAGTGAGTATTTCATAGATGCTTTTTGGAAGATCTTAGAAATACACCACGGTTCAGAATGTTACGCTTCATTCTTCATTTCCTTTTAAGTATATCTCTCGGGGTGTTATGTTGAGTAGCCCTGTCTTACAAAATCAATTATTCCTTAGCCAGCTCAGAAATAAAACCCAAAGTAAGCAACACCCAGTGTCTGATTTATCAATAGATTGCAATCCAGTGCTAAAGAGCATAGCCACTGCCCTGCTTTAAATATTCATGAAGCCCACTAGTGCAAAATGCATTAAAGGTGGGAATAATGCCAGTAATACACGATCCTCTTAGTGACAAGAAGCTTTCACATATTAAAGTAGCAAGATGTTAAAGACTTTCAACTGAACAGTCTTTGTTTTTAACCTAGAGAAAGAGATTCACTAATGGAATGCCAAATTGCATTCACTCTTGTGATATTAGACTGCAGAATAGGATAATAATACAGGTGTGCTTTACCATGCCGTGCAAAACCTGTTATTACAGTGGGTTCTTTTCTGCCTTTTACTTCATACTTTCCAGAAAATGTTCACACACATATCTTACCCCTTCAGGTAGGTTTGCATGTGACAAACTCTCTAACAGAATCCCAGGAGTCTAGCCATTAACAGATTGGTTTAACGCAAATAAGATGATTTAAAAATAACAGTGACACAGTAAAATCGCGCAATTCAGCTGAGTGGCAACTGGCAATGAATAACCAAAAAAAAAAAAAAAAAGAAAAAAAGAGTTAAACCAGAGACAAGGGACTGCAAAATAACAGACCGTGGCAATGCAGAATAATGTTAATTGTCGCTTTAAATCATCAGCAGCCCAACCACATCTGCTATCACACCTGTGCTCTCTTCTCTGAGCTACTCTGGCACCCTAGAAATATCAGGCGAACAGCCAGCCTTGCATCTCCAGCTCTCTGTGGTCTGGCTCTGCTACCAGCCTGCATCCCTCTTACCCGGAATGGACCAGGCACTGATCCTGCACCCTCACACTGCCTCTGACTGACAGAGGACACTGCCAGTGCTGGGCCTCTCCCCCCTTAATAACAGGTCCTGGGACCTCTGGGACCCACTGACCCCATTTGAAGTTTACAAACCTCATCAGTCAGGTGAGATAGCTAAAGGAGCCCTTACATCTGAAATTTGATCCGCATAAGAATAGTGATCAAATAATAAACCGAAATTTCTTTCCCCCTCTTAATCTACAGACATTTTCTGCACACCAAATCTTGGCAGGGGGAGTGGAGAAATATGTCTATCTGGTGCCAAACACGGAAATTCAATTAATGTACATTTGAAAGAGGGATCTAGGTCCCCCATACATAGTCTGCTTTTATTCTAAAAATAAGAATAACAAAGAGCTAACACCCAGAAGGCTCATTTTTTAGAAAGACATTTATCCAAGACTAATCAGGGGGCAGGGACAGGAAAATACGGCTCTGTTATGGCATGTGAAGTTGTTTACTTCAAAGCAGACCTTTAACAGGCTTTACATGGTCTTTGTACTTCTGGCTGGAAATCTGCTCTCCCGCCTTTTAACAGTTTGTCTGGTAGCATCTTCCCAGTAAAAGCCCTTCCCTGCCTCCCGCCTCGAGAAGCATCTTCCCCTGCAGAAAGACTGCCTGTCAATAAAGATTGAGAACTTCAGCTCCTGCAGTCATTACGCTGCTCCGAATAAGCCAAGTTGTTTCAAAGGAGAGGAATTAGATGGTGCAAAAGCTGCAGTGGGAACACTACTGAGGTAAGTTGGATCAGGCTATTTTACCAAGCTATTTCTGGAAAAAAATAAACACTGCTACTCAGCGCTTATGATTAATAATGTTATCTTGTAGCTAATTTTATTCCTTGCCCCTCTCTTTTCCTGCCTTCCAATTTGGAAGTGCACTTAATTATGAAAACATGAGCACTAGACTGTGAATTGTGATATATTAATTTTACCATGATTTTGTTTCTACACTGCACCACCAAAACTCTCAAGGACAACCAGTCAAGGAGACGATGAAAATCCTGACACCTAGTATAATTTGCTTAAGCAAAGTCAAAATTAAGCAATTTCTTCCACACAGATCTCATTACATTACTGCAAACCTATAACCATGATGCTTCTTGCACCTGTTTTTCAACACCACAGTTTCTTTGATGACTGGAGCCAGAGCAAGACCTCTGTGGTTTGTTTACTTGGTGTTTCTTAAAGACTAGAACCAGAGGTTATTAAAAGCCCGGCAAGACAAAACCAAAATGAGTAGAAATGGATGACCATGACCATACTCTTAAGCTTTTTCACTGAATAGCAGAAACATTCATAATTTCATGCCTGACCAACAGTGCATGGATGCCTTGCCTGGATGAGGTCAGCTGCCCAACACTGGGCCAAATTATTGTGTTCATCATTCATTCGACTCTTCTCTGTTCCATTCCTACTGCCCAAGTCAGGGTTTGGGCAATATTGCTTTCCTGACATCTCACTGCCCAGTCTCTGTATCTAGCCTTTAGCTACCACCGGCCCACAG
Source organism: Podiceps cristatus (assembly GCA_000699545.1). NCBI lineage: Eukaryota > Metazoa > Chordata > Aves > Podicipediformes > Podicipedidae > Podiceps > Podiceps cristatus. Next base: position 11,578 of record KL276408.1, on the reverse strand, counting down.
CTTCAGAAGCATCATCCAGACACAGCTGTAACATTTGCATGATTATTCTGTAGTTTCTCTAAATTTGTATTAATTACTTAGATAGAAATATGAGGCTTGTCATTAAGCCAGTGTTAGAAATACAGCTCTGTGAATAGCAGCTTTTTTGATCTATTGGCTGTTCCAAAATCACAATGAAATGATTAGTTTAAAGGTGGCTTAATATGTTTGCAGTTTCTAGGTAAAAAAATAATAATAAAAAAAAATCTGAATAGATCAAATTACTTCCCTTCAGCTTATGTGGTCAAGGTTTAAAATAATAAAAAAAAAAAATCCTGAATACTTTTGAAACCTCTTTTAAAAAACATAAAATAATTTCCACTGAGAAAATGTCTAAACGTACACTCTAATTATTGCAAACATTTGAGATTTAGGTCTTCAACTCCAGCAACTGGGAAAAAGTGAGACAGATTTCCCAGTGTTTCTAATGCCACATATGAATTAACATGATGATAAAGCTAATGATACTTTTTAACCGGAAAAGCTTTAGGTCAATTATTTTTCCCAATTCTATTTTTACCAAAGTATAAAGCTGTAAAACCCCAGATGGAATAACATAAGTTATAACTGCAACAAAATGCATAACTGTGTTTCTAGGCTTTGTCTAAATTGTGCATGTTCCAAAATTATACACCAGACTGGTTTACACATTTTTGCAGAGTAATAACCACCTCAATCACTGTGAGATGAATCTTGGGGTACAGAAAATTGAATATCTAGTATTTGCAATGCTTTCTAAGCCACGGTACCTTTAAATAATACAACATTCATTAAAATAGAAGAATAGACCAAAATACTGTACCAAACATCCTCTGCATCTTCGTCACACTCCGCCCCAAACTGGCAGATGTCACAGGTCGATGTCTCTTTTTGATTGGTTTCACCTGAGCCTTCATTGACTGTGTGATGGAAAGCAGAAGAATATACATTAGTAAAGACAGCACTGTAGCAAAGCACTTCTCTTTCTCTAGAAAAATCTATTTGCCGTGTCAGCTTAATGCTTTGCTCGTAGAGCCAACGCCTGGCCAACAGACAGTCTTTTTGAATGGAGCTAAGACGAAGATTTCCATGTTGGTCTGTGATAAATTCCCTGAATTATGGAGTTAAAAGGGAAACTGGAGAAAGACTCTTCCTCTTCCTTTTCCACTTAAACAATGACCCCTTCAAGCCGCAGCCTGGGAAGGTTGTGTCACCACCGAGCCTCACTGCTTTGCTCCCTGGGAAAAGAATGGAGGTGTATTGATAGCATCCCACGCTGCCTTGTGTCCTTTACCGGTGAAGGCCTTGAGATGGACCCAAGGGGATGCTCTCCACGAAAATGTTTTGAAATTACCCGCTGCGTGGTGCAATCTAGTCCATTCCAAAGGCAAAACATTTTTCTCCTCAGAACTACAGCTATGAGCCCCAAGGACTAGTTATCTCTGGCAGGAAAGATTTAGTGCTGTCCAGAGGAGGGGACGATCTCCAGCATAGGTTAAATTTGAAACCCAGGAAAGTCAATGCCAATGTCTGCAATTGTGTAAGGTCTGTACGTGGCCCTTAAGTCAAAAACATGAAGGGACTAAGGGGAAAATAAAAATACAGGTGTAAGAGGCCTGCAAAAAACTATTGATGGCCGAGTACTGAAAGAGACCGCTAAGGTAGGCACCAAGAAGAGGGTTTGTTAAAAGATCCAAAAGACACATTATCTACATTTGTATTAAAGTATATAAGCACCTTTTGATATCTTTTGAAAGATGCTGCTTTCTAGCAAGACACTGTACCTAGTGATTTCCTTCTGCCAGTTACAGAGTAATTAAACCAACCCAGACTTTAAGTATCAATCAGCTATGACTGATGTTATCTGCACAAACAGCCTCTGCAGTGTCGTCCTTTCATTTCTCTCTTTCATTGGGGGTCAGTGCCGTGGTGCAGGCTTACTACACATCTGAGTCCAACCTACCAAAGCTGGAGGAACATCCTGAAGTGTGTTGGTAGCCCCAGTGACACTGATGGGACAAATCACCTGCCTGATGTTGTACATCCACTGCATGAGACCATTAACGCGGGTGTTAGCGGAGGCTTTTGTGTTGGGAGTGCTCTGACTTTGAATAGGCTGCTTTTGTTAGTTACTCCCAAACGGACAAGAGCCCCAAGCTCTCCCAAAGCTGTTGGAGGAGAAAGGGCCATTGCCCCTAGAAGAGCAAGTGTGACCCCAATGCCTGTTTTTCAAAGAACTTGCTTTCTTACACTGGACAAGTTATTTAACCTCTGTCATGCTTCCCACTGTGTAAAATGGGAATAATACCACTTTCTACCAACAGAGAATACAGAAACAAGTATATTAAAAGATTGTGACATGCTTACATACTACAGTGATATAGATCACAGAATACCTAAGGCAGACGGTTTGTCTAAGAGCTTTTTCCTGAGACTTAATACAGTCAAAGGAAGGGTTGGTATGTTAAGGTATGAGCTGTGCTGCAGCAATATCATGTCAGTCATGCTTGAATTAAGACTGTATTAAATTGAAAAAATTCACCTATGATGAGCATTCTGGTTATCCTAAAAGGGAAAAAAAGAGGAGTTTGCCCTATTTGTACAAGTTTGCTCACTTTTATATCCATAAAATTCATGTACAAAAAAACCAAAAGGGAAACTCAGAAAACATAATGCTGGATTTTTGTTCTACTGCATTGCCAGGTTTTGTAGGGAGGGTCTGAGCTGTGGTTTTTCTGCTTCGTTAAATGACTGAGGAACTCTTTAGGCTCACATTTTATACGAGCCAACGTACGAGGGTGGACAAGGTGTCCAAGTGCCATCCTCATGCCATTAGCATCGCCATGTGCCATGTGTTTGATCCTGACCCAACGGCACCGGGAGGCTCATGCTGCTGTACCGCTCCTCCCTGCTTCTCTGCAGCTGCATCCAGCCTGGGGTTTTCACTAAGTTACATTTACATTTTAAGTATAGAAATCTCTTTTACTGAGATGATAACTTTGACAGCCAGTCGTGGCAGAGGATTTCCACTGGTTAAGATATTAAACAGGACGTATAACAAATGACTGTGTGCAAAGGACAACAGGACCTATGGACAGAAGACCTCTTACGACAGTCCAGCATTCCTCATCTACCAGGAATATGACATTTGCTTCAGTTCATGTGGGTGAGAATATATTCTTTATGGAAAAGAGCTATAATTTCTTTATTTTGATATTCTGCAAATCACTTCCCTTGTATTTCCTTTTAATTAAAACCATATGCCCTATTTTTTTTTCTTGCCTGTAATGTTTCTGTTTATAACTGTCCAGTAGGTGTGGTTTGACCAGGGGCTTCACACAGTTCCACATCACAAGCTGAGTAAAATAGCTACTTAAGCCATTAAAAGAAAGCATTGGAAAGATCGAGCATGTTGAAGAGAATTAACTGATTTAGAGAGGAAAATCCACACTAAAGCATAATGCAGTTCTTAATTTCTACAAGAAAATAAAGATCACTCCTTCATATTTGTCTGAAGAAGCTCTGCATCCAGTGTTCCATAGTCAGCATGCACGTTGTCAGTAAATGTCCAAGCATGCAGAAGTATTGATTAGAAAAGACAGCTGTTTCTATCTTTTTTTTTTTTTTTTTTTTTTTCCCCTGTTTTCTGTAACCACAGATAGCATTATTCTTTACATTTCCTTAAGATGTATTTTCAATCCCTACACAAACATACACGCTGGCACATGCACCCACACTCAGGACTTACACACCTAGGGGCTTGTTTTCTCCACACTGTGCAGATAACTGCTTTGATAAATCTAGACATCTTAGAAAGAGTTATTTTTCCCAACATTTCCTGCTGCTTTTTAGCTTGAGGACTAGTGGATGCTCATTTTCTAAGGTGACTCTCTATCCTTTTTTTCCCTCGCTACATTTGCTGATTTGCACTTGCTTTCATGTCCCTCCCCCCCCCCAAAAAAAAAAAAAAAGTTAACAAAAATAATCTATTTTCTGGATTCCTCTTCTAAAAATAAAAGGAGTACAATTCTTTTTTTTTCTCATGCACATTACGTAGTTCTTGTATTAGCAACTGTTGAGGTTTAACACCGAGACCCCATAGGAACATAGCAGGGCTCCAGGGAGGCTAATTGCTGAAGCCCACCACTTATTACTCACACAACTGAGAAATGTTAAGCTGCAAGTTCCTATTTGTATTAGCAAGATTAGCAACTTCCAGAGTTCAATGAAATGTGCTAACATGGGTTAGAAGGTCACTAACATTATCTGAAAGTCACTTAAGAGACTACCTCAATCTCCTAAGCAATACAAATTCTTTAGCTGGGAAGGCACTACACACAATTTACAGAGTCAATGGACTGTGGTAACCACAACAGCTCCTGTTTTAATCATTTGTCCTTTTCTGGCATTCTCACTGCACTCAGATCAGATAGTTGTGATTTCAAGAATATCTGTATTGCTTGCAAGTCCCACAAGAAAGGAAACCATTTTTGAGACATTTGACTTTGTTTCCATAGCTGAAAAAACAGACGGAAAGTATCATCAGTAGATTGGTCTGACTCTGTGCTTATCTCCTGTAATATCAGGAGAAAACTAAAAGCCCCAAACTGCCCCTCTCTACCGTAGACACCTCTACTTTCTTTTTACACCTCAATCGCCAAGTCAAGAGCCTTCTGTAGGTGCTACAACCCCCACAAATCGTGCTATGATTTTAACCACACAGCTTCCCAGACTCATGCTCTACTTGGAGTTGATGATTGGTGGTTTAACTGTTTTAACAAATGGACATCAGAATCTCTGTGCTTCAGCTTCTGGACAACCCTTGCTCAGTGTCTTTCCAAGATACTTGACAAGTGTCAAAGGCAGGATGGAAATAAACTCTTCGCATTTTCCAGAAAAGCACCTCCAATGGGATGGTTTGGAATATGCACAGCAGCTCACAGTCAGTCTTGGTCTGATATACAAAGTGTCACCTATTTCCTGAGAAAAACAGGGGACATATACGTAACTTGCCTGACTGAACATACTGTGAGGAGTAAATGGAAGTGGAAAGAGTAGCTGGTGAGCCATGAAGGAGAAAGACAATTAGGTGGCAGCACCAGCTAAACACAAATCTCTCAACCTCTCTTTGCTAACGCCTCTGAAAGCAACAGGACAAACTCAAGAAAGACTCAGTTCCGTTTTCACGTGGCTTTGTAGGACTAACACTATTATAATAATCCTTCAATGTATGTTAACTATACTGGAGAACACAACAAAGAAATAGGATAAAACATCATCACCACATGCATGAATATACAGAAATATGACTACAATGGTTATGACTGATTTTGTATTATGCAGTCTTTCTTTGATTGATGTGATCAGATGTATGCTCATTGCAATCTCTGATTCTTACTTGACTCCTCATGGTGGGACATCTTTGCTACTGTTGAAAGAACTTCAAACAAAGCATGCTCTAGCTCATCCAAACAGGATATCCACTTGGTTTTAGCTTAAAATCTAGGTAATAACAAAAATCACATGCAGATGATGGCTGATGGCCATTTTTGTATTTTGGAATGAAAGTCAATGTGCAAATTAAAATGTGGAGGAGGAGGAGAAGAATGCTCTTCAGAGCAGCTGACATGATCTGCTTCAGTCCTAAGAGGAGTACTCTGGGCAGGTGAACAAGGTGAACAGACAACATGAGAAAGCTCTGAGAAACCAGGGTTGAGAAGTCAGCAGAATTTACTAGACGTGTTAGAACAAACACTATCTGCACCTCTACCAAATGGCTAAAAACACCTTGCAAACTCAACCAATAAAAGCCCAGATGCTGCGAGCGACTTCACTCTAGTCAATAAGTCGTTTTTTTTCTTTTTTTTCCTGAAAGCATTAGCTCAGTCAAAACCTGCAAAGTGAGAAAAATGAAGGGTGCAAAGCAGGGGGTGAACTCACGAATGACTCTGTTCTTGAAGTCTGGCAGAGGCTCAGAACGGTATTACAGTCAAAATGAAAAGAAAATGGCCTACTATATGGGTAATAAATCCAAACTCTGACATGCCTTGTTCTGCTTTACTCCTGCTGCCTGGCTCCATCTCAATAAATACAAATTTGTTCTCTCTCTCACACACAAACACACTGGGGAAATTACTTATTGCACGAGAAAACAGTGTCTCTACCCAGCTCAGGTCCCAACTCAGAACTTCTTAAGGAGACCAGAAATATTCTCATTCAACCCAACAGGCCTTTGATCGCTTTCTCCATGCCACCAAGGGTCAGTCCTTGAAACCACCTCTTTGCTATCAATGGGCAGGTTATTTAAACAGTGCCAGGGTTATGCCATACCCAAGCTGGCTGCCCAGGAAACCACACAACCTTTCCCAGCATTTATATTTTGTCAGGTCCCATCTTGGGTACCTCCACATGCTGGAAAAGGTTAACAGGACAACTTCAGTGTGATGCCAATACCTAACAGGGTTTTTCAGGGAGGAAGTAGATGTATCCAGCCAGCTCTTATTGCTGATAAAAAGTGCTGTTATCTTCTTGTTAAAGACCACGTAGATACAGCCTGGCACTGCTTTGATGCCAGTCAGACTCAATTTGCAGTGTTTTGCAGCTCTCGTATTTCTACTGTGACTCTCAGGTTATATTTTTTTCTTAGAATCATGGTTGGTGGATTATCTCAATGTATATGGATCCCAAGCTTCTATGTATACTTATTTTGAAAGGTATGTCTAAGCTTTACGGTTGTGGAGAAAAAGCTTGTGAGTATAATAAATACCAGAAACCATCAAGCTTACAATTTATAAAAACTAACTATTTTTGTAGGGCTGATTCACGATTTTTTTCAGTCTTGTGCAATGCTGAGTTTATGTTGGATAGGAAAGAAGCACCTCTGAAACAGTTCACTCTTGTGCAAGGCTGAGCTCAACCACACTGCATGCTAAAGGCTCCAATTCTGCCCTGGATACAGTCTTAACTTGTGCAAGAAAAGAGTGTCTGGGAAGTGCCCTGAGTTCAGTAAATAACTAGTATAAAAAACTGTTTCACATTATTACTAAGGACTGCTGCTTTCTCTAATTACGTCTTTATTTTTTTTACCTCCTGTCTTGCTTCCTGTCATGCCTTCCTTCCCCTTCTCTTTTGGCAACTTTCCTTTCCCCACCCCCCCCAATTTTTCAGTTGCAGTTACCCTACCACGGGGCCCAGCCCCGAGCAGCTCTGGCAGCCCTGCAGATGGGGTGCTACTGATGTGAGGAGAGGCACAGGCCCACGCAAAGCCGCGTGCCCCTCACTTCACAAAGCTCAACGTCTTAGAAACCTTAGACGCCTTCTCCAGCTGTCATCCAGTCCAGGGCCTTGGAAGCTTCCCCTGGTGAGACGGGTTGCCTTCACACCCTCTGAACCTCATTTATTATGGCTGAAAGTGGATGGGATGGGAATAATTTCACAGGAGCAGCACTGCTTCTCTGCATCTGACTGAAGTTCTCTCCTTTCAGCAGGTGCAATGGGAGGTCTCCAAGAACACCTGGGTCTGAAGTCAGGACATGACCCGCTACAGACCTCTGTATGGACTTGCCTGTATTTGTAGAACTGTGGTCAGGAGGGATCGTATTCAATTCTTACTCAATGTTTATTTATTCTAAATAAACATAATTTGCTTGTTTCTGTCTCATGCATATCCCTGCTGCTCCCACAGTACATTTGATAAAAAATTAAATACAATTAGTGGAGGCCAGTTTCTCCTAGAAAATATCTCTAATGGCATTTCAAAAGGAATGGCTCATTGAATTAAAACCCTATTGTAAGCTTTCTGAATGCTGACATGAAACAGCTGTGATTATTGCACCCTTGTGCGGTCCCCCTACAAAATTTGATGTTTGCCTAGTGTATGTGGGATGCCAACAGTGCAGATTTAGGAAGGTGTATGATGACCAGCATTGACAGTGTTTGCCAGTTTAAGGAAGAGGAGGCTCATTTAATTTTGCAAAGAGCTTCCCCTCATAAACAGCTTTGAGTAAAAAGCCAAATAGCACATGGGGACTATTCATCTCTGCCTCTCATTAATTTAATTTTAAAGAGAAATCACTTCCTTGCAGGAGAATTTTCAAGGAATAGATACAGCGTGTTGTAAAAACATGCCTGCGATGCTGCCAAAGCTTTTGTGGCATCAGTCCCTGCTCTCATGTATCTCAATATGGCCAACAGCGTGAACAAAACAACCAAGTGGACGTGCCCACAGCTGGATGGATGCAATGTGACGGGTCACCAATCAAGGCCATTATTAAAGAGCCTGGAAGAAGATTACTGTAGTCCTAATTGCAAGGACCAGAAGATTTTTCAGGATCAAGGAGAAATAGAAAAAGATGATGTCTGATTCCTCCCTCAGGTTGACTCGCCTGGCCACACAGCTCATTAAACTTCAGCACTGTGTCAAGGTAGAGGGGAAGCTGCAGTCCAGGAAAGTACCCAATATCATAACACTTTTCTTATTTGTCAGGAAAACGGCCATCAAAAGTTACTCAAGAGTCAAGTGTGAGCCGCTTGTGGCCAGCTGGCCCTATGTGCCAGAAGGGAGGGGAGCAGGCCAGGCTCAAAACCCTCTTCATCCCTTCTGCAGACAGCCAAACACTCTCCCTGCGGAACTGCAAAGAGCCCTGGCATCTTCAAGCTCCGCTGAAAAGCAGGGACTTGTTCTGGCCCCTCCTCTTCCTCTCGTATGTCTGGGCAGAAGCTGCATTCCATACTGCCTGAAACAGGATTTTACTGCTGGATACCTTATGCTTTATGCACTAAACACACAATGCAAAGATAATCTGACGGAGGGAACATAAGGACTGTATACATGCTGCAACGTTGCAAATTCTATCCAGCAAATACTGCATTAGATATGGGCTCACTTGGAGGAAGAGGAGTCAGCAGTGCCTTCCGCTGAAGGGGAAGATGCCAAGGTTGGCCGTAAATCACTGAAATTACCCATCTGTGCTCTCCCTGACCTCTGTCAAGAATTCACATCTTACCTGAGGTTTTAAGCACTTTTATTCATTTCAGGCAGAGAGGAACCTGGATCACCATATTTAGAGAAATTCAGTGAAAAAAATAAGGAAGGATCCAACCCATGGTTTCACAAAGCCTACAATAAGGAAGTCCCAAATGGGTGATGTGACTTTCCAGAGCCCTCCGCACTGAAAGAATGCTTTTGCCAGCTTCCTACCTGGTGGAAAGATTAGCAGAAGACTTGAATGTGAACCCTTATAGCTACTCATCTTTCAAGAAACAGAATGAAAGGAACAAAGATAAAACCTAAAAGAGCTGTCTAGCATCCACTTGGTGACTACTTCAGTTTTAAGGGCTTTGTCACTTTGCTATTGATTTAATTCTGTGTATCCTTTCGAATATTAGTATGGCTAGCAAGATAGCAACATCATACATAAAAATGTTCTTTATTCCAGAACAGATGAAACTCCCAGTGGTAAAAGAAGATTTAGGTATCTCTGAAGATTTCTTATCACTGTGCAACATAACTCTCTAATGGTTCAGTGCCTTGGAGGGTCATCTGAGATCACTTATCACATAAATCAAATAGGTGGCAGGTTATAAGAGTGGAAGCCTATAGCAATTTCATGTCTTTGCTCATAGACATCAAATCTATCTTTTAGGCAGACTATAGAGGAGATAATATGCCACTCCATTTAAGCCACTGAAGAAACCCAAATCTGGGTATTAACCAATTTTAGGAAGCTGGTCCTAGTCTTGACTGCACCACAATTATCTTGTGAAATGACTGGGTTTAAATCCTAAAACACGGACCGCAGACACTAGTCCTGGTTCTAATTTACACCAAGGCTTCTGTAAATCACTGTGGCAATGGAAGGGAGTGTCAGAGCGAGTGAAAGTCCAATTTACTTTATGTGCCATTTACATAATCAGAGTGGTGTAAAGTGGCTCTACTGTAAAAATGACTTGGGTCTACCTTTCACTGAATTCAACAAGAGGAGCACAGTTTTCTTCTCCCACTCTGCCTTTCAGCCATGTTATTATGCTCCTCTCTATTTCTGTGGTGCTAATGCAGGTTGCACACACAATACTAAGAACAGATGGAGCCCCGGAATTCAGAAGTCGAGAAGACACGTGCCAAGCTCATGTTCTGCAATGGGGTTGCAGAAGGAGGCAGCTCAGTCAGGTGCCAAAACCGGCAGTCAAACACCACATCCAGCCGGTATCCTCGTGGTTGGGAGCCATGATAGATGGCTCCTTATCTGCCTCCTCCTCCAGCAGCTCAGTGGTCAGCCTGTATACAAAGGGCAATCCCCAATCCCCCTTCACAGCTCCTGCCCCAGAAGAATTTAGTATTTCCACAGTAGCACTCCCTGATCTGCAATTGTCACTGCTGAGCTGTTCCTCTAAACCTGCACAACCAGGGCTCACCCCTGTGTTTGCTTCTTTATAAGTAAGAATTTCCATTCAAACAAAAAAGAAAACGCGGCTCAGACCTAGTTGTAAAAACATCCCTCCTGACATGCATAAAGGTATTTCTGCTTCCCAGGTCTGTAGTCAGACAGCGCTTGGGCCTCTGCTGTAGCTCAGGGCACATGGGAACGCAGGCACCTAAGGAACTTGCTAGAAGTTCAGCTGAGCGCAACTGCAAAGTTTGTAAGTCCTACAGGAGGAGATACAGTATTTACGCAGCACAGAGCCTATCTTTTATATAACCCTATTCTTCGACAAACACAAAAACATACTGCATCATGAAAATGTCCAGCAGCAAGATGACCTTTCAGGACAAATGGTAAAAAATCAGATGAACCATGTTTTTCTTTTTTATTTCCATTATTAGTGGGAAGTTGAGGCACTGCATGAGTAGCACCATTACTGGCTTATTGTACTCCTTGGTTTATGGTTTATGCCATGAAATACTCATGTCCATAGTGTAAAAACCATGACAAGTACTGGCAGCACTGCTAATAGCCTTATAGGAAAGGCCAAGGAGTTCATGAATAGCACAGCCACTCCCGGAAGGGTGCTAAAGATTTAAGAGAAGCAGCCTCCACGGGACAGGTCTGTGGATAAACTGGGGATCTCTTTTTGTGCTGTCACCCACAATTTACATGACTGTG